>CM053573.1:145819935-146020184 GCA_028646485.1 Cryptoprocta ferox
AGTTCCAGTATGCAGGAAGATGGGTGAGTCAGGAAGTCAGATGGAGGTTGGGACAGGAGAAAACCACAAAGGAACTTATTTCCCTGGAATACCATATACTCAGAACCAATAGCTCTAAGAAACGACATAGGAGCCAGTATAGTCCCTGGCCACATGGACTATTTCATATCATGCTGAAAAGCGGGCATAATTAAGAGATATATATTAAACACTGACTTTCATAAAGAGATATATATTTTTTAAACACTAGATTATATACACTTTTTTGATAAGACAATTTTTAATTAAGGGCTTTTATCCCAAAGAATTGTGTAAGAGAAATAAATACTTTTTAAAAAGCATATACTTTTTAATATACTTCCTAATACATTAGAAGTAAAATGTTATGGGGTGCCTGGGTGGCTCATCAGTTAAGCATCTGACTCTTGATTTAGACTCAGGTCATGATCTCAGGCTATCTGGGATCAAGCTCCATGTTGAGCTTTGTGCTGACGGCAGGGAGCCTGCCTCAGATTCTTTCTCTCTCTCTCTCTCTCTCTCTCTCTCTCTCTCTGCCCCTCACCTGCTTTTTCTCTTTCTCAAAATAAATAAATAAACTTAGAAAAAAAGAAATGGGGCACCTGGGTGGCTCAGTTGGTTGAACCATCTGATTTGAGCTCAGGTCATGATCTCATGGCTTGTGAGTTTGAGCCCCACGTCAGGCTCTGTGCTGACAGCTCAGAGCCTGGAGCCTGCTTCAGATTCTGTGTCTCCCTCTCCCTCTCTGCCCCTCCCCTGCTCACACTCTGTCTTTTTCTCTCAAAATAAACAAACATTAAAAAAGTTAAAAAAAACAAAGAAATAAAATGTTACTTCTAATGCTGACTGCATTCCAAAAGAAGTGGGGGGGAAGGGTCCAGTCACGTGGTCAGATTTTTTTTTTTCTGCTGATGACATCAAATGGTATGCTTACACAAGTGGTTTGTGGTCAGAGGGGAAGAATAAGTCCTCAGTTAAATAAGAAGAGAAGAATTTTACAGAAGCAGGAATGAGGGGATGTGAGAAGTTAGAATATGAAGGGCAGAGATGGGAAAGAGGGGAGAAGGAATCATTGTGATAGAAGGATATAATTGGATTTCTTGAGGAAATTGGTGAAAGGCCCGAGTGTTAAAGTTGTGTGTGTCTTGTGTAAAGGTTTTGGTATCTTGACTTACACAGCAGAGTGTGTACATATATGTTTCCATATGTATGTATGTAGGACTTAGGAGGTCAGAAGAAGGTTTAAGATAACAGATGGGGTGACCAGCAATCTTCGAGAGGCTTTGGACACTCTCAGATGGTAGAATTGGGTCTTGCTGCTGCTTAAGCATTGGGGGGCCCAAGTTCACATCTGAGTTATACTTCAGTAAAGCAATCCTGTTCATGAGACAAAATCTTCCAGTATTTTCAGTAAAATTAATGCATGTAGAAATTTGGAATTAGAGAATGCTACATCCAACCAACTTTAGACACTGATCTACTAAATATACTAAAATTATAAATTATGAATAGTTAACATTTAATTTTTTAAGTTTATTTATTTATTCTGAGAGAGAGAGAGAGAGAGAGAGAGAGAGAGAGAGAGAGAGAGAGAATGCAATCACAATTGGGGTAGGGGCAGAAAGAGAGGTAGAGACAGAATCCCACAGAATCCACACTGTCAGTGCAGAGCTGGATGCTAGGGCTTGAACTCACAAACTGTGAGATAATGACCTGAGCCAAACCAAGGGTCGAAAACTTAATTGACTGACCCACCCAGGCCCCTGAGTTGTTAACATTTAGATCAGCACCTGTTGGATCTCTCCTCTGAGCCCTGTTGAATTCTCCCACCTTCATGGTCCTTCTCTAAAATTGGGGTTGAAAGAGTTAGATCATTTGGGAGGAACAATGAATTGATTGTTCCTTCTCTCTCTTGATTGAGAGAGAATCAAGTCAGATTTTCAAGATAGCACTAATACTTGTGGAATGCATTTGTTCATTCCACATACTTTTTAATTAACTTCCATATTAAGCTGTTAAATAGTAGATGCTGAAGATTCAGATATATAAATAAAACACTATCTTTGCATTGTCTGTGTTCTAATGCCAAGTGGGTGGAGAGGGTTGAAAAGGAGAAAGAAATAGCAAATATTAGTAAGCTTGAGTGCCACACTAAAATATCTAGAATGTACTGGGAGCTATTTAAGATTTTAAGCCTAGAAGTTATCAGAATTTAAATTTAGGAAGATCAAGTTCAGAAATGGGAATCCTGGCTGCAGCAATAGTTCAGGCAATATATGATGAGAGCCTGAAGGAAGGCGGTGGCAGTAGGAAAGAAGGGAGAGGTACGTGGAAGCAGCAGGATTTTGTCACCGTCACACTGTGTGTGTGAGTTGGGGGGGGGTATTTTTTTTGACTTCAGTGACTAGGTGAATAGCGCGTGAGAATATGGTAGAAAGTCACTCATGGGAATACGGTACAAAGCTTGAACAAGCGAAAGAAAAAGACTCTGAATTCTATTCTGGGCAGTGTCCTGCCCTGTCTATTCTGGGAAGTGCCTGTGGGTCACACAGGTAAATATCTTCAACAGGCAGGTGGATGTTTAGTTCTGGAGATCAGGGGAGAATCAGAACTGAAGCTATAAGACTGTAGTTGGTCAATACGTACTTGATACTTGAAGTCATAAAAATGCCCTCAAGTGATTCAGGAAAAAAAAAGTCTACTGAGAGGAGCAATTTCCTAAGGAACGTCAGCACTTAAGGGTTTCAACCACTGTCCATTTCCATCCTTCAAACATCCCTCAGCCCTGATGTCAGGAGCCTTAGAAAAGTAACACACTGGGCACCTGCAATGTAAACTGACTCTCTCCACATCTTTGCCCATTTTTGTACATACTTTAGCCTGTGTCTCTAGCCTGCTAGCCGATTCCTCCGTTGCTTTTATTTTTTAACATCTCGTTGAAATTTCTCACCCACTGATGTTCCCATTCAGGCTATTTCAGACTTGAACGCTATAGCTTTCTAATTCATTTATGTAATACAGACTCAATTTTTAAAAGTGTTTCCTGACAGCTTGTAAGCCACACTCTTCCCTCTTCCCTTTTGGCCCCCATCTGGGCAAGCAGGTGAGAAAGCCTGGGCGCTCCCTTCTTTGCCACTGGGGTGACGTTCAAGTCATGTGCAGAAGGCTTGACCCAGCCCACCCCTAGACCATAATAAAAACTCAAAGTATGTCTCCTTTTTCTGATCTCTCAAGCCATTTTCAAATCACTTGGAAGCCACCTTTGTCTCCTCAGAATGTCTCATTATGTGAGCTGAAATTCTTTTCTTACCTTCTTGGTGTGTGTGTGGGGGTGTGTGTGGGGGGGTGTAAAATCATCATTGTCAACATCTTAACCAAACTTTGGGTGGGCATCCATCTTTTCCCTGCGGAGAGGATATGTCACTGCCATTTTAGTTGGTTTGGAGAGGACATAAACACAGAGGCCCATCCACCATTTCCAATGGTGGTCTTTTTGATTCTACTGATTCTGGATCTCTGGGCTGTGATCGGACAAAATAATGCAAGCATGTTTATTCATCACCTGACATAATCCTCTACAGAAATTCCAGGTGGGTGAGAGTAGCTATAAATGGATAGTTATATTTTCATCTCTGGGAACAAGCAGTTTCCTCAATTTGTGGGCTAAGTGGATGAGGTGAGAGTTCAAATAAGGATGTGAGGAAGTAACATATTCATTGATTAGGATAATCAGCAGTAATGTGTGCAACTATTGTTCTTCCAGAGATTTCTCATTTAAAGGAGCCACAGACTGACGAACATTACCCTGAAATATGTTCTTGCTGAGGTTCTAGAAGTCACGCATCACCTAGCCTTTATTCCCAGCTTGACATCGTACTCAACATAATCCACCTTGCCTAAGAGGCAGAGATAAATGCAGAATTAACACACTTAGGAAGGTGTGCACGGATTTAAATAAAGTATCTCAGAACACTAATGTCTTCTTAGTTTCCAATATCGCCAGGATGCCAAAATGGTAGACAGAGAGAGCCCAGACTTTTTTTTTTTAACATGTCTAACTTCATATCATCTGAAAGTTATAACCAAGTACTCTGTTTCAAAACTTTTCTAGAAATGCAAAGACATAAATATAGCTGCAAAATGTTGGGAAAGACCATAAAGACACATTGCAGTCTTGCATAGGTACCTCACTCAGTGTAAGTGGTGCAAGATACATGCACCGTTTAGCAATGTTCAGATTTAGCCCATATGTTGCTGTCATGATCACTGTGTTGCAACTAATGATGGCCAACCCACCTGGACTGCCAGCTCACATACCTCCTGACTTCTTAGCATCCAGACTTTTCATGAAGTCGACTGATCAAGGTGACATCCTGTAATAGTAATGGGTGGACTTTGTGCTGCTTTATTGCACTGCTCTCTCACATTAGCTGCACATAGGGAGAACCTGTGCTCCAGATAGCAAGTGATAGTACATGAGAATTACAGAATGTTGGTAATGACTTTGTCAACTCCTGTCAGGCTTTTTTTTTTTTAAATGGATTCCGCCTAGGTCAATGATAAGTGAACAAGAAGACATGTCTATTTTAGTGCCATTCCTCCATGGCATTCCAAGTGCATTGATAATCTCAGCATCAACAGTGAGATAATATCAAGCAAAGGCACTGAAAGAGATAACATGCTTGAGAAAGGAGGGGGGAGAGATGGCGAGAGATCTCTCAATCAAAGCCCTCCTTAATGAAGAAATAAAATAAATTTGAAACCTGTCATTTTAGGTGCAGGTTGGGTCAGACTCTTACCTTCAATGAAGGTAAGGATGGGAGACGTTCTACATGTGGGGGAGGCATACTGGAAAATCAAAACCTAGTGAAAGCGGCTTGACATCAACTGCAGCGGTGCAGGGTATCCCAGGGCATCACCTCAAAGCCTCATGGAGATGAGGGATGCCGGCACACGTAGTCTCAAAAAGCTCACTTAACACAGCCATTGTTTTCATAATGGCGTCTGCAGAATTCTAAGCTGGACAAAGGTTCTTGGCCTAGGATTGGTACAGGAGCGGGAGAAAGTCAAGAAGTTAGTTTCAAGGAATAGGCAAGACCAGGTTGTAAATAAACTTGAGTGCTAGTGTTAAAGTCTGCAACTTGTTTTATAGGAAATGGATTGGGGGAGGAGGCCGCTTGATGATGCAAACAAAAGAGTGACATGTTTGGGATAGAACTTGGGAAGATGATGATGCTGGTCTCTGTTACATTTTTGAAGTTGGTGATTTGGGTTTGTAAGGAGAGAAGCATGGTAATGAATTCTAGATTTCTGGACTTCAGCAGCGGATAGATGATTGTGCCACCAATAAACAGGGAAGATCTGATTTTTTTTAAAGCTAAAAATAAAAGCTACCATATATCAAAGATTATTGGGTACCAGGCAAAATATAAAGCCTTCTACAGACCTACTTATTTAATCCTTGAACAACCTTGTGGAGGCTGGTTTATTCCCTAAGTTTACAGAGAAAAAAAAAAAAAAAACAAACTAAGACTAGTCAATAGTCCTGAAGACATCTAGTTAATAAATTGTGAAAACCAGAACTCAAACCCAGATTTGCTTGACTTAAAGCAATTCTGATTATTGTAATCTGGTCAAAGACAGTGAGTACTGTGATAGTTACGTGGCAGAGGTATTGGCCTGCTCTGTTATTCATTCAGTCATTCATTCACTCATTCATTCATTCAGCAACAATTACCGAAAACATATAGGTGGGTAAGCTTTTTTGTTCAGAATGTTTCAACTAGGAAAAACAAATTTCTGTTATCACATTTTGCCTGGAGTATCGATATATTATGTGCCTTCCACTCTGGTCTGAGCAATTATTATAATAAATAAATGTGAGCTATTATCATTAGTAGTAATAATGGTATTAACAGTAGACATCCAAACACTCATATATTAATAGCCATGTTTAAAATTCCACACATATAGTGAAAATTACAAATTCTTCTGGAATATAATCATTTAGCCCAAAATTGCGGCTCAAAATGAAGGTTTATAACAGCAAAGATAAATGACTTTGCTAGAGCCAGATGCCAGGCACAACTCCTACAATTTAATATAAGATTGCTTTCAGAGACATCATAAACTGAATTCACAAGGACATCTGGCCAAGAGGGTGAGGAACAGATAAAATCTAGTCCAGTCTCCCCTTACCAACCATAGTTCCTTTTTCTAATCTACACACATCCCCTGTCCACACATCCAAGCCATACATCAATGTAGCCGTGTCTCTCTAAAAGGAAAGAACATTATTTCAAGCTCTCACAGAGGTGCCTTGTGGGTTAGTGGCGACCACAGCTGGTTTGGATGTCCACCTGGGGGCCGTGCATCTACAGTTCCTGAATGATGTACAGTCAGCACTACAATCTACCTGAGATTAGCTTTCTGAAGGTAACATTCGGAAGGTAAATACATTTTCAAGTAAGAATTTATGAATGTGATTAGAATTCTCTTCGTTATTTCTAAATAATTTGCCTTTTGGAAGAGTATGAGGTTTTCGAGATACAATATCATGGATAAGACTGGACGAATATCAGTGGACAGAATGATGCTTGTTATTGTAGATGCCATCACATTGCTAATTATTAACAACAATGTCACACTGTTATGTCTGGTCTCTGTGTACCTACAATATCTCCGCCACTGGTTCCAAACTATAAATGGATCAGGGGTCGGAACTTCACCGTGGGGGGATTTTGAGTGTTTTATCATATGTTCTGAATGGAAAACACTTTCATCTCATTGTAAAAACAAAACAAAACAAGAGTCTGTCTGAACTCATGTTCTCATGGCCACACATTCTGAGATGAAAGCTCACACCAAAATAGTGCAAACCACTGAAGGTGCTATCACAAAAGGGTCAGTGTTTGACCACCCGTCAATGGAAGGAAAAATATATATAGCAAACAAATTCTATGCCTCCAATTGGATACCTTCGCTCCTTTTACACTTGTCTCTCTGCTGGAGTTACATATTCCTGAATTTCTCACTGCTGCCCTTCGTGACCATGACACCTCTACTCACCCACTGTTGAGCATGCTTCCATTCCTTTCAAGTGCCTTTTTGAAGCTTATCAAAGCCGCTTCTCTCACAGTCTTTTTAATTTTACCCCCTTAAATAGCCTCCAAAGCTGAAGGTCCCCGACCTTGCTCTTTCTAGTTACTCTAAAGCGGTGCCTGTGGATAATGGGTATTCCAATGACTATTTCTGGTTTAATGATTCTCAAATTATTCACATGGCCAGGCAGTCTTATAAATTCACCAGGGACTCATCATGAAGATGATTGAAACCCTGAGTAAATGGTGAAACTCACAATTTGGATGCTTCAGATGGATATGACCTAAATGTTCTGATCTTGAAAAGTCATGCTTGTGTGGTTAATAGAGAAGTTTCACTTTGATCAGGTGTTCTGAAAGCTGAAACAGGGGCATTTGTGACTTTCAGTTCTGGCAATGGCCGACTAGGCAAAGTAGACCGACCGTCCTGCTGGGAACAACTGGAATCACTGCAAATAGAGCCTGATTGAAGACACTGGAATGATAACAAGGCTGTGGAGAATTACCAGGAAACAAAAATCTAGAAAAAAATGAAAACAGGGAGGTAAGACTGTCATTTGAGGCTGCTCTGCCTCCAAAGTCATTTGCTGAATTGAGAAGAGAAAGAGAAAGATTGTTCAAAGAGGAGCAGGCAAACTTTCTGTGCAAAGGGCCAGATAGAAAATACTTTGCCTTGCAGACCATTTGCTTGTGCGTCAGTAAAAGTTTATTACAAAACTGGGAGGTGGGGCTGCTTGCCAACTCCTTGATCGTAATGGCAAAGGGCTACACCAAGGAAGGGTGAACTGGAAATAGAAGAGATTTCATATGGGCTACCTCAGCCAAAGTCAATTCCTGAAATTAGATTAAGGCAACCATGCATTGCAGAGATCGTAGGCACTTTCCAGAAACAAATTCAAATCATTTCTAGAGAAAGAGAACATAGTGCAAGGTTTTACCATATTTCTATAAATTTTTAACTTTCTATATAGAAATAGTTGTATGTTCACATAGAGGGTAAGAAATAATTGATTCTGTTTACAGTCCCCCACCCCCATGGTAACATCTTGCCCATGATAGGATAATAAATATCATGACCAGGAAAGTGACATTGATAGAATCCATTCATCTTATTGCAATTTTGTCAGTTTTACTTGCACTCATTGTGTGTGTCTATTTAGCTCACTGAAACTTTATCACATGGGTAGACACATGTGGCCACCACTGCAGTTGAAACACAGAGAAGTTCCATTACAAGGCCCCTTTGTGTTAGACTTTTGTGGGGAAAGCCTCACTCCGTCACCCCTCCTTAATCTCTGGCAACCACTAATATGTCTTCAATCTCTACATTTTTGTCATTTCGAAAATATTATATGAGTGGAATCATATAGCACGTAACTGCATGAGCTTGTTAGAGCTGCCAGAACAAAGCACTGTAGACTGGCTGAAACAACAGTGATGTATTTTCTCACACTTCTGGAGGCTAGAATTCCAAGGCCAAAGTGTGGGCAGGTGTAGTTCTTCCTGAGGCCTCTGTCCTTGGCGTGTAGGTGCTGCCTTCCTACTGAGTCCACATCTGGTCATCTCTCTGTTCCCACGTGCCCCTGTTCTCTCTTCCAACTCTTAGAAGGATACCCGTCACATTGGATTAGAGCCCCACTTTAATTACCTCGTTTAACTTAATCATATCTTTAAAGACCTTATTTCAAAATACAGCTCCTTTTTGAAGTACTGAGAGTAGAGACTTTATTATTTTTCTTACATTTATTGATTTCTGAGAGAGAGACAGAAAACACAAGGTGGGAGGGGCAGAGAGAGAATGAGACACGGAATCTGAAGCAGGCTCCAGGCTCTGAGCTGTCAGCACAGAGCCTGACACGGGGCTCGAACCCACAAACCAGAGGATAGTGACCTGAGCTGAAGATGGACACTCAATCTACTGAGCCACCTAGGCGCCTCTAGAGAGTCGAGACTTTAACATATGAATTTTGAGGAAACAATTCAGCCTGGAACAGTAATCTTTTGACATTTTCCTTTAACATATTGACATTGAGATCCATCCATGTTGCCATATGTCTCAATAGTCTGTTCCTTTTTTGTTTGTTTTGATGAATAGTATTTGCCAGTAGGGACATACTATAGTTTTTCAACTATTCACCCATTGAAGGACACTATGTTGTTTATAGCTTGAGACTGTTTTGAATAAAGTAGCTATGAACACTTGTAAACATAATATTTTATTTCTCTGGGAGAAATACTCAATAGTGTAGTTGCTGAGTTTGTGGTAAGCCCATATTTGGCTTGAAAAAACATGTTTGGTTAGCTTTGGAAAGAAACCGCCATACTCTTTTCCAAAGTGTCTGGACATTATACATTCCTACCAGCAATGTTTGAGTGATCCAGTTTCTCCATACACTCATTGAAAAATTGTTCACACTGCTTGATTTTTTAATTCTGATAAAAGTGCAGCAATACCTCCTTGTAGCTTTTATTTGCATTTGCCTGATGGCCAATAATGTTTAGCATCATTTCACGTGCTTATTAATCACCTGTGAAGTGGCAGGCTCTTCCGTGAGATGTCTGTTCATGTCTGTTAACCATTTCTAACTGGAATGCTTATTACTTTTACTGCTGGATTTTGAGAGGTCTTTTATGTATTTCAGATCTCAGTTCTCGATTGGGGATATGGTCTGCAAGTATTTTCTTCCAATCTTCCCCTTGTTTTCTCTCTTTCTCCGAGCAGTGTTTTAAATGTTGATGTGTACAGTTTATCAATTTCTCCTCCTATGGAACTTGCTTTTCATTTCAAGTCTAAGAACTCTTCCCCTAGCCCTGAAGATTTTCTCCCGTGTGTTTTTCTAAAAGATGTAACAATGTAAAATTGCATTTTACATTCACTCTGTGACCCATTTTGAGTAAATTTTTGTATAAGGTGTGAGGTTTAGGTCAAGGTTCTTTTTTTTTTGTTTTGTTTTAGCTTATGGATATTAAATTGTGCTAGCACTATTTGTTGAAAAGATTATTTTTCCTCCATTGGATTGCTTTTGAACCTTATCAAAAATCAGTTCAGCATATTTGTTTGCCCCATGACCTTAGTGTATGGTACAAGAACAAAGACATGTAAATAAGAAAGCCTTTTTTCTTCCCATAGTTATTTATGATAGTAGGGAAACAGAGGCATACTAGGAGTCTACCGTTAAGATAGAAAATAGACTGAAATGCAGCAGATACATTTATATTCTAACTATAAGCAGAAATTGAATGTGCATTAGTAAAAAAATAAAAACAGAATAAAGTCTATAGAACAACAGGATTTTTGTAAATTAAAACTTATGGGAAAATGCGACATATTAAGCAAAGATGCATGTTTCTATAAGGATATATTAGAATGAGGTCCCTTAGGAGTGATAAATGGAATATAGGAAAAAAAAATTTAAAGGAGAGGATCTCTGCATGGATCACTGATTATAGTATTTGTTTTCTGAACCAAGGAATATGTCTAACTCAATTCTTTAAACACAAACTTTTTTTAAACTTCAAAAAATGTAAACATAAAACAAATCTGAAACTTGTCTCCTTGGACTCCAAGCTGAAGCTCTTCTCTTGTAATGTGAACTCGGCAAGAAAAAAAAACTGATACTCAACTGGAAAGTCTTTCCCACAGGGAGGTATTTTTCAAGTTTTTGCATTAGTTTCTTTGTTTAGTGCAAAAGCACCTATAAGAAACTCTTCTAACCCGACAAGCTGGGTCCATGAGGCTCATTGCCCTGGGTACAGCCATCTTCCATACAGCAATCTGATATAGCAGTGTACTTTTCACTAGAAGACAAATGCTTTATTGACACTTTGTAGTTCTCTCCCTCCAGCTACTTAAGATGTAGGAGGGAGAATCTCAGATCTGCTGATGCCTCCACAGGTTATGAGACATGAACAAGTTTCCAGTGGTCTCCAGTTGATGGAGAAGTTCCTTCTGCCATGTACTTTTTCCTCCCCTCTAAGAATCAGTGTGAAAGAAACTAATGCTTTGCATTGGTATAATAATATTTTAATTTTGAAATTTGACCTCACTTTACATGTCTTTTTTTCCTTCTCAAAATGAAGCTCTTGTCCCAGTCATGCAAGGTTGTTGTTGTTGTTGTTGTTTTTCCTATTCTCTTTATATAGGGGGCTCTCTCCAAAATAAATGCATTCCCTTCCTTTCAACACAGATGTCTCTCCACTCTGTGATCTTATTCTGGTGCTCATTTTAGGCTTGGTTTAAGCTTCCACTCCTCCATTAAGCACGCTGGGAAAATATGGGTCATATTTTCCTTATACATTTCCATGGTTCTAATGGCCCTTGTATACTTTTCTTTTTTTTTAATTTAATGTTTATTCATTTATGAGAGTGGGGATGGGCAGAGAGTGAGAGAAACAAAGATTCCTAAGCAGGCTCCAGGCTCTGAACTGTCAGCACAGAGCCAGATGCGGGGCTCAAACTCACGTTCTGTGAGATCATGACCTGAGCTGAAGTCAGATGCTTAGCCAACTGAGCCACCCAGACACCTCTGTACTTTTCTAACCAAGAAATGATTTAGGAAAATAATCCCATTCATAAGAGCATCAAAAATAATACGTAGGAGCAAATTTAATCACTATAAAAGAGTTATAAAAGGAATTGAAGAAGACACAAATAAATGGAAAGGCAGCCTGTATTCATGAATTGGAAGAATACTGTTAAAATGTCCATACTGCTTAAAGTGATCTACATATTCAAATGCAATCCCTATCAAAATTCAAATGGCATTTTTCACAGAAATAGAAAAACAATCCTAAAATAGATAGGAAATCACAAAGGACCCTACATAGCTGAAGTAATATTGAGCAAGAAGAGCAAATCCGGAGGCATTACACTTTCTGATTTTAAACTATACTGCAAAGCTATCATAACCAAAACAGTGTGGCGCTGGCATAAAAACAGACACATAGATCAACAGAGCACAACAAAAAGCCCATACATATATGGTCATCTAATTTGCAACAAAGGCACCAAGAATATGTGTTGGGGGAGACACTAGTCTTTTCAGTAAATGGCACTGGGAAAATTGGACATCCACGTAAAAAAGGAATGAAATTGGACCCTTATCTTGCACCATAGGCAAAAATCAACTCAGTATAGATCAAAAACTTAAATGTAATACCAGAAATCATAAATCTTCTAGAAGAGAACATAGGGAAGAAAGCTCCTTGACATCAGCCTTGGTGGTGATTTTTTGTATCTGACACCAAAAGCATAGGCAACATTATCAACAATATTGGCTATCAACAATAGCCAATATGTGTGTGTGTGCGCACGCACACACACACACACACACACACACACACACACACACTGGAATATTACTCGGCCATCAAGAAGAATGAAATCTCACCATTTGCAATGACATGGACGAAGCTAGAGTGTATTACGCTAAGCAAAACCAGAGAAAGACAAATCCTGTATGATTTCACTCGTATGTGGAATTTAGGAAACCAAACAGATGAACATAGAGGAAGGAGGTGGAAAAGAGAGGGAAAAAATCATAAGAGACTCTTAACCATAAGAACAAGCTGAGGGTCAATGGAGGGGAGGAGGCCAGAGGATAGTCTAAATGGGTGATGGGTATTAAGGAGAGCACTTGTTTTGTTGAGCACTAGGTGTTATATATAAGTGATTAATCACTAAATTCTACTCCTGAAACCAATATTAACACTATATGTTAACTAAATAGAATTTAAATAAAAATTTGAGAAGAAAAAAATAGCATAGACAACAGAAAGCAAAAACAAACAAGTGGAACTACCTCAGACTAAATGTTTCTCCACAACAAAGGAAATAATCAACAAAATGAAAAGCCAGCCTGCAGTATGGAAGGAAATATTGCACACCATGTATCAGATAAGGATTTAATATAAAAAATACAAAGAACTTATATAACTCAATATGAAAAATAATAATCCAGTTTTAAAAATGGGCAAAGGATCTGAATAGACATTTTTTTTTTCAAAGGCTACGTACAGCCAGCTAACAATTATGTGAAAAAAGATGTTTATCATCAGGGAAATGCAAATCAAAACCATAATGAGACAATATCACCTCACACCCGTTAGAACGGCTATCTTCAAAAAGGTAACATATAACAAATGCTGGGGCCCCCCGGGTGGCTCAGTCGGTTAAGCTTCTGACTCCGGCTCAGGTCATGATCTTGTGGTTTGTGGGTTTGAGCCCCACATCGGGCTCTGTGCTGACAGCGCAGAGCCTGGAGCCTGCTTTAGATTCTGTGTCCCCCTCTCTCTCTGCCCCTCCCCTGCTCACACTCTGTCTGTCTCTCTCAAAAATAAATGGACATTAAAAAAAATTTTTTTAAGATAACAAATGGTAGCATAGATGAAGACAAATGGAATTCTTGTACACCGTTAGTGAGAATGTAGAATGGTTCAGCCACTATGGAGAATGGTATGGGATATTTTCATATAATTAAAAATTAAAAGTACCATATGATCCAGCACTATTGGGTATATATTCAAAGGAAATGAAATCAGTATTTCGAAGAGATATCTGCATCCCCGTGTTCATTGCAGCATTATTCAGAATAACCAAGATTTGGAAACAACCTCTGTGCCCGTTGACAGATGAATGGAGAAAGAACTATATATATGTATATATATATATATATGTATAATATAATAAATAAATATATATAAATATTATTCAGCCATATAAAAGGAAATCCTGCTATTTGTGACAACATGGATTAATATTATGCTATGTGAAATAAGCCAAATAGAGAACAACAAATACTGTATGATGTCACTTATCTGTGGAATAAATAAAAATGCAATCTCATAGTAACAGAGAGTAGAATACTTATTGGGTTAGAGGAGAATGGGAAAAATGGAGACATGTTGGGTACAACCTAGCACAAACTTGCAGTTGTGAGTTAATTTCTGAGTATGTAATGTACATCATGGTGACTACAGTTAATTGTATAATCATATTAAAGACTATAGTTAAGTTTATTGTATATTTGAAATTTGCTAAGAAAGTTCTTAAGTGTTCACACACACACACAAAAGTAACTAAGGGGATGGATGGCAAACATTTCATAATGTATCTGAATATTGAATTATTATCACATTTTACACTTTAAATATCTTACAATTTTTTTTATCAGTTATACCTCAATAAAGCTGGGGGGGGGGAAGAATGAATTTTATGTAACTTCCTACATGTATTTTCTTTCCTTCTGGTGGACTTCCAAATGTTCAGACCCCCCCATTTTTCACATTCTCCGGGGAGCTCCTCACTCCTGCCACATTCCTTTATGACTCTAGGAGGAACATGACACTCCACTTAGACAAAACCTCGTAATCCACTGGACCCAGACTGACCTAATATAGTAACACACTGACAGTTGTTCCTGAAACCAGTCTGCACCCCTGCCCTTAACACGGCAAAGGTTTCACCATTCCCTTCTGTTACATGTCACACCCACACAGCAAGCCCCCCGGCTTACTGAAGTTAAAATAAAATTGGTTTTCTGTATTTTGAACCACAGAGAGCCTTGACCAAAGGCCTACCCCTTGCCTAGAAGCAGCTGTAGGAAGAGATGGTACTCCACACTGGTTTGTACTGGGATTGAGCAAGGGAACAGAGAGGCCAGCTCTGTATGAATGTGGTACACAAGCATTTTCTGTTGAACTCCTTCACATGGGAGGATAACTGTAGGTGGGAACACCTGAAATGAGGAGACAGGTAACACCTCTGCAAAGAATAAGACTTGGTGTCCCCACAGTAGGAGTCAGTATCCCTGCAGTCTCTGTGGAGTCCACTTTGTAAAGATTTATAATTATGTGATATATACTTATATATGCAACATATAATTATTTACGTGTCTGAACAGGTGTACTTATGGATGAAAAAACAGCAAACCACAAAGCCTTCTAGGATTTTTAAAAAATCATTAGATATTGTTTCTATGTATTTTTATAGTTTATTTCATACACAGCAAAATATACACAACATATTGTATAATTTAGCGGGAGATCATAGAACACACTTATCCACGCACACCAAGCATATATTTCCGGTCTTCCATATTTTCATCATGCTTCTCCGCTCCCCTCCAAAGATGAACATTATCAAAATTTAACAGTAACTTACTTTTGTGTTTCCTGAAATCTCATAAATGGGATCACTAGGCATATCATCTATTGTGTCCAGACCCTTTTTTAGTTACTATTATGCTTGTAGGACTATTAGTGTTGTAGCAAGTAGTTGTGGTTCAGTTACTTTACATTATAGAACATCTGATTGACCATTCACCAATTGTGCACCCATTTTGTTGGTGGATATCTGTCTTCCTTCCCTTTCTGTTTCATTATTTCACTTTCTCTATTACAAATGCAGTTGCTGTGATTATTGGTGTACGTAGGAATATATGCACGCATGTCTGCTGTTCATATATGTCAAAAAGGTGATAGTACCACCACTCCAGCTCTGTGACAGTTAATATTTTTCATGATAATATCTTTTCCCCTCCTTTTTCCGGCAACCTATGCCTGTTTTCCAATCTAAGGTGTGTGTCTTTTGGATGCATATTGTTGCAACTTACTTTTCCATCCTCTGTAACAATCCTTTTTGCAGAGGATGTTAACATTACATTGACATTGAATGTATTTGTTACTGCGGTTGGATTTGCCATCTTGACATCTTGCTATTTGTTTTCTATTTGTCTCACGTCTTTTGTGGTCCTCTGCTTCTCTCTGCTCCTCCCTTTTTCATGAACTTTTGTTAGTGCGTGTCCCTTTTAGTCCTATGTTGATTTTTACTATGTTATTTTGTTCTATTTTCCTAATGGTGGCTCTAGGGGGGAAATGTACATTTTAGTTTATTATAATTTACTTAAGAATTATTAGTGACAATCCATTAGCAGAAAATTTTCCCCAATACATATTATCTCCTCCATGTTTTGTGCTTTTGTGGTCATGTATTTTGAATCTATAAGTTATACCAGAGTGTCTGTGTGGCTCAGTCAGTTTCGCGCCCAACTCTTGATTTTGGCTAAGGTCAAGATTTCAAGTTTTGTCGGTTTGAGCCCCGTGTTGGGCTCTGTGCTGAGTGTGACCTGCTTGGGATTCTTTCTCTCCTCTCGCTATTCCCCTCCCCTGCTCTTGCATTCCCTTTCTCTCTCTCTCTTAAATAAACAAACATTTAAAAAAAATCTCTATTATATAAAAACTACACAGTATTGTAATTATGGCTTTATATCATCCTATCCCTTTTAAGGAAAGTAGAGAAAATTGTAAGAAGATACATTTATATAGTCTTATAATTATTCACATATATTCAGTTTTTCAGCTCTTGTCATTACTTCCTATGGATACAAGTCACCATCTGGTGTCGCTTCCTTTCAGCTAAAAGACTTTTCCTACTTTGGTTGGGGGAGGTCTTTTAGCCACAATGATTTCCATCTTTCTTTATCTGTCTTTATCTTGTCTTCGTTATTAAGCATAGTTTTTTTCTTTCAAAAACTTTGAATATCTTATTACACAGTCATGAACTCCATTGTCTCTGATGAAAAATCAGCCATTAATCTTCTGTTCTTCTATCCGATGAGTCGTTTCTTTCTTGCTGCTGTCAGCATGAGCTCATCTTTGGTTTTTAACAATTTGATCTGGCTAAGTGTAGATATTTTTTAGTTTAGTCTGCTTGGGGTCCATTGAGGTCTTTAGCATTGTGGATAAATGTGTATCGTAAATTTGTTTTTTATGTTTTTTAGTTATATTTAATTTTTAGTTATATTTAAAGATTTGTTTCCATTCCTTTTTCTCCCTCCTGTCTTTCTAGGACTCCCATTACCTGCATGTTGGTATGCTTGACCTAATTTAAATGTATTTTTTTAAATAAGTTCATTTATTTGAGAGAGAGAGAGGAGTGCAGGAGGGGCAGAGAGAATCCCAAGCAGGCCCGGCACTGCCAGCACAGAGCCCAGTGCGGGTCTCGATCTCATGAACCATGAGATCATGACCTGGGCCGAAACCAAGAGTCCACTGTTTAACCAACTGAGCCTCCCAAATGCTCCGCCCCACCAGTCTTTAGGGTCTTTTCCATTTTTCAATCTTTTTCCTATGACTTTGTCAGATTAGATGATTTCTGTTAATCTATCTTCAATCCACTGATTCTGCTGCTATTTCCAATCAGCAAGTGAGCCCCAGTAGTAAATATCTCATTTCAGTTATCACATTTCAACCTTCTCATTTGCATTTCTAGAACTTACCTCTTTTAGAGATTTGCTATTTGCTAATTCACTGTGATTACACTTTATTTTAAAGGTTCTTGATTTTGCCTCATTATATATTCTTTGAATTATTTGTCTGTAAAATCCAACATCTGGGAATACTCAGATATAGTTCCTATCAACTCTTGCGTTTTTTTTTTCCAGAGTACGAATCCCACTTATTTCTTGAAATGTCTTACAATGTTTTCTTAAATATTAGGCATTTTAGATAACATATGATAGCACTTCTGGGTTCTTCCCCTGCTTGAGGGTGTTTGTTGTTTTGACTATGTAATAACTTGCTTGGAAAGAATGTGTGATGCCTGTCTCCCTCACAATGTGCGGCTGCTAATGTTATTTGCTCATTTGTAAAAATGTCTCATCTTTGTGTTTTAAGCCTGGCTTTCTAATGGCTGCCCCTGTAGTTGCATAGCTTAGTGCACAAAATTTGGTTAGAAGTTGCGCTCAAATATCTCAAGTCACTAAGGCTCCCACCGTCTGCTAATGGATTTGTTTGTCAGCTAGAGCTAGGGGGGTACATTCAAAATTCAGGTCATCCCCAAGCCTTCCCTGGATTTTACTGTGTGCTGGACTCTCCCATCGAGTTAGTGCAACGCTGGCGCTATCAATCAGGAAGATGCAGGTGATGGGCTCTGACACATCCTCCAGTCATCCCAGGACACAGATGAGATTATCAAGTCCCCTCTCGCTTTCTCACCTTCAGGAACTCCTTGTGAAACCCCTGGTTAGTCCACTTGTCTGTTGTTTGCTCTCCAAATGGACCAGCTTCTGGCCCCCCTGTCCACTTGCTGCTTGGATGGTCACTTTAATGGATGGTGCTTCAATTCAAATGCACCCCATCTGATAGTGACGGTGAAGGTGAAGCTTACTGTCTCATAGCCTGCCCCACCCTGGCTGAAAAACCATTCTGACCGAGCGTGGTGGAGGATGGGGCAGCCCCAGGAAAGGATAACACATTTTCACACCCTTTGTCTCCAGGTGCAGTAGTTTTTTAACAGACATCAGTTTGGTGTACGCTTGTTTGGTTAATTTCTGAACATTATAATGCTTGTTCGGGACCGTTTTTTAGGGGCATTCTGGCGAAGTGACTTTTCAACCTTTTTACTCCATCATGCCGGAAGCCAGTGGTCCTGCAAACCTTTTCCATCATCCTTTCTTTGATGGTGTGTCCAAATTAGCCCCTTACCACCTCTTTCCACCTTTTCCTCTTTCAGTATGATTTTTCCTTTTCCTTATGTTTACGTATGTCTGTATACACTGCATTTTGCTATACACCTTTTAGCTAATCTGAGAATTTTACCTAATCTGAGAATCTATGTCATTTAATGGGATAGTTTAATGATTTTTTAATTAATGTGACATTTACATTTTTCTACAATTAACCCTTACCCTTCAACTTTTAATATTTTTCCTCCCCCCTTTAATTTGCTGAGGTTTTATGTCTTTATCCACTTTTTGTTCTTCACTGGTTTGAAAATTTCAAATCATGTTACATTTCTTCAGTAGTTACTTTTAAATTTTTTAGCATACATAACCAAAAAAAAAAAAGAATCAAATCAGTATACTCATATTCCTCTTAAACAATACAAGAACCTTAGTTTTAACTTCAAACATTGCGTTCCATTTCTTTTTTCGTGTGTGTTATTTTTGATTATCTATGAATTAGACTTTAAAAATATGTATTTTTCTAACTCTATAAATCAGACATTAAAAAAATTCTTCTGTATTGTCAGAGATTGCTAATATTTACCCATGATTTTCTTTGCTCGCCGTTTTTGTTTCATCACAGAGTACATGTAGAATTATTTTCCTTTATTCTGAAATCCTGTCGATGTAGTTGTCTGGATAAAAAACCCATTTCTTTTCTCTGACACTTCTTTATTTTGTCCTCTTGAAACAACTTTAGCTTCTTTCAGCACTTTTATGGCATTACTGATTTATCTTTTGAGTTCTGTTTTTGCTACTGAAAAGACAGCTGTTTTTTTTTCTCTTTAGACAATCTTGTCACTGGCTGCTGCGATCTTCCGGTTTTCTTTCATTGCACGCAGTTTCACTACTTTGTGTCTAGGCGTGGATTTCTTCATCATGGTGGAGGTCTCTTGTGATTTCTCAATATGAAATTTTAAGGCTTCAATTTCTGAACAATCTTCGCTACTCTCTGTATTGCCCATCTCAATCTCACCATAATTTGCTGATCAAATACAGCTTATTCCACTTTCATCAGTTTTATATGCATTCATTTGTGTGTGTCTATGCAATGTAATCACATGTGTACCTTCCTGTAAGCACCACAAGGAAGATATTACATGTGCCATCATGAGACTTTTTTTATTACTTTTTCATAGCCTCACTTGTCCCCTCCACTCTTTTCCATAACCCCTAAATGATTTGTGAATGTTGAATCAGCCTTGCATATCAACATAAATCCCACTTGGTCTTGGTGTATTTTTTTAATACATTGTTGAACTTGATTTACTAATGCTTTTTGAGGATTTGCACAACTAAAGTCATTAGAGATATTCATTTGCAGTTTTCTTTTTTTTTTCAATATTTTGGTTTTGATGTAAGAAAAATTCTGCCCTCAGAAAATCAGTATGGAAGTGCTCCCTTTGCTTCAACTTTCTGGAAAAAAATATGTAGAATGACATTAATTCTTCTTTAAAGCTTTTGGTAAAATTATTCTCCAATGAAACTTGGCCTGGATACATCCTTTCCATGAAGTTTTTAATTGAAAATTCAATTTCTGTAATAGTTGTAGAATAGTTTGGGTGGCTGATTTAATTTAGCTGACTTTTGGTAATTAGTGGTTTTTAAAGAATTAATCCATTTCTTCTAAATTGTTAAATTTAGGAATATAAAATAGTGTGTAATATTCACTTACTCTTCAATGATTTCAACCTGTTGTGACATCATCTGTTTTATTCCTGAAGTTTCTGTCTTTGCTCTTTTTACCTTTGACAGTCTTACTAAAAGTTTTGATTTTATTGTTTTTGAGGGTCCAGTTTTTGTTTCATTAATTTTCTCTATTGTTTTCTTGTTCTCAATGTCATTGAATTCTTCTCTATGTTATCTCCTTTCTTATTTAGAACTATCTTGTTTAATTTCCAAGTATTTAGAGATTTTTCTGGTGTATCTCTGTTATTGGTTTCTAGTTTGATTCCATTATAGTGAAAAAACATAGTGTACATAATTGCAAGTTTTTGAAATTTAAGATTTATTTTATTACCCAGGAAATGATATGCTTTGGTAAATATGCCATAGATACTTGAACAGAACATATATTTGGTTGATGCTGGATGAAATGTTCTGTAAATGTTCATTAAACCATTGGTTGGTGGTTTAGTCCTTCTATATCCCTGCTAATGTCCTCGTTCTAGAATTTGCTGATAGTAGGTCTTTGAGATCTCCGATTATAATTATGGAACTACTCCTCCTTTCAGCTCTATTAGGTTTTCTGTTATGTATTTTGAAGCTCTCTTTTTGCATACACATATAAAATTATCACATCTTCTTGGGAGACTGATCCTTTTATCAGTTTGTAATGTCCTTCTTTGTCACTAATTATTCTTTGCTATGAACTAGAATTTCAATAGTAATAATCATAACTGTTTTATAATTTAATTAATGTTATATAACTTTTTCCATTCTTTTATGGTTAACCCACATATGTCATATTGGAAGTAAATTTCTTTTTTGTACACAACATTAATTTGGGTCCAGCTTGGTTTTTTGTTTTAATCCTTTGTGCAAATCTTGTTTTTTAGTTCATATATTTAGACAATTTATATTTAAAGTAATTATTGCCAGAGTTAAGATAGCAGAACAGCATGGAGACCCTGAAATTGTCTCATCCCTGAAACACAGCTAGATTAGCACAAAACAATTTAGAAAACCTAGGAAATTGATTTGAGGATTAATGCAACAATCTGTATAACTTGAACCACAGAACTCAGCAGGTACGTGGTGCATAGAAGTAAACTGGGGGAGAGAAAAGGCCGTGGAGGGTAGGGAGCTATTTTCACGGAGAGAGGACAGAAAAAGAGAAGTGGGGAGAGTGTAATGCATTTGGATGGTGCAAGAAAACAGTCCACCGAAAGTAGCTGGAGAGAAAGAGAGGAAGAGTGAAAACACTTGCAGGGAATGGAACAAGAAATCTGTTCCCTGAAACCATTGATGGGGAGAAAGGAGAAGGTTTCAATACCACCAGGATTCTATAAACAGTGGAGTGCAGAGTCTGAAGTTTTGGAACTCCCGTGCCTGGTGGTCCTCTAAGGAAGAAGTAGGGCAAATTTCCAGAAGCAGGGAGTGGGGTCTGAGGGGTCCATGTGCCACACAGGGAGAAGCAGTTTCCCTGTTTGGAGAGCATTTGTTAGAAGCCATATGGCCTCCCCACAGGCAAAGGTCCCAGCAGACCCTGGAAAGCAGCCACATTTGCTGGTATTGAGACAAAGACACCAGAGTCCAGTGACACCTAGTGTCAGCTGTCTGTTGTGATTTGCTATAATCTCTGAACTTCTGCCCCAGTGTGACTGCATGAACCTTTTCTCGGGCAAGCCAACACCTGGCCATTGCCCGGTGAGACCCTCTCCTAGAGATTTGGCACAGGTCCAACATGCATGGATCTCTAAAGTGTGGGGTTTTGAAATACAAGCCCATCAGAGATAACACTCTGGAAGCAGGAGCCACCTGGCAGGAGGCCAGCTTGGACATGGAGACAGTAGAGGCAAGGAGAGGACAGAGGCCTGAGATAAAGGATGGGTGCTTAATTGCAGGTCGGTAAGTGTGTGGTTTTTGGCCAGAGACTAGAGAGCTGGGTGAAGCCATTTCCACCTCTTCTGCACATGCCCATGTACACACACACACACACACACACACACACTAGCTAAGCAACCTAGTGAAGAACAGAGCCATTACACCAAGCTCCGCCCAACTGCACCCTCCAAGCACATCCTCCAGAAGACCAGAACAAGTCGCTCCACCTGCTTCCTGTACAGATTATAGAAGGCTTCATAGTTTCAGTTCTAGGAGAAACTGAATGTAACTTCATTTGGGTTTCATTTTGTTTGCTGGTTCATTTATTTATTCATTTTTTTGTTTTTGTTTTTGCTTAAATTGTTTTCTTTTTTCTTTCTTATCTTTCACTTTCTTGGATACAAAAAGACAAAATTTTATTTTTATTTACTTTTACATTATTTTTTATTTTTAAAAATTTCTATTCTATTCCATCTTCTTTATTTTCTTTTATTCTATTTTATTATATAATTTTCAAAAAATTTTTAACCATTTTTTTCTTTTCTTTCCCTTTTTCTCTATTATATTAAGCTTCATTTAACAGTAGATTAGAATACAACTAGGATCTAGCTTTGTTTATTGATCTTTTGTTTTGTTTTATCTTTTATTTTTTATCTTATTATTTTTTCTTCCTCCAAAATGACAATATGAACGAATTCACCCCAGAAAAATGAATAGGAAGAAATTACAGCCAGCGAGTTAATCAACCCATATATAAGTAAGTTGTCTGAACTAGAATTTAGAACCACAATAAGAATACTATCTGGTGTTGAAAAAAGCAAACACCAGAGAATCCCTTTCTATGGAGGAAAAAAGAAATAAAATCCAGTCAGGCTGAAATTAAAAATGTTATAACTGAGATACAATCTTGAAAGGATACAACAATGGCAAGGATGGACAAAGCAGAACAGTGAATCAGTGATTTAGAATATAAAATTATGGAGAATAATGAAACAAAAAAGAGGGAAACAAAGGAAAAAGGTCATGATACAAGACTTAGAGAATTCAGTGACTTATTAAAAATAAATAATATCCAAAAATATAGGAATTCCAGAAGAGGAAGAAAGAGAAAAAGGGGCAAAAGGTTTTGTGAGCAAATTATAGTGGAAAATTTTCCTACTCTAGGGAAGGACACAGATATCAAAATCCAAGAAGCTCAGAGAATTCCCATCAGATTCAACAAAAACAAACCATCACTAAGGATATCATAATCAAATTCACAAAATACACAGACAAGGAAAGAATCATGAAAGCAACAAGGGAAAAAAAGGTCCTTAACCTACAAGGGAAGACAGATCAGGTTAGTAGCAGACTTATCCACAGAAACGTGGCAGGCCAGAAGGGATATATTCAATGTGCTGAATCAGAAAAATATGCAGCCAAGAATTCTTTATCCAACAAAGAGAGATAAAGAGTTTCCCAGGCAAACAAAAACTAGAGGAGTTTGTGACCACTAATCCAGCCCTGCAAGAAATTTTAATGGGGGCTTTTGGAGTGGAGAAAAGACAAAACAAAACAAAAAAGACCAAAGCAACAAAGACTAGAAAGGACCAGATACATCACCAGAAATACCAACTCCACAAGCAACAAAATGGCACTAAATTCATACCTTCCAGTACTCTAAATGTAAATGGACTAAATGCTCCAATCAAAAGACATAGGGTATCAGAATGGATAAGAAAACAAGACCCACCTATATGCTGCTTACAAGAGACTCATTTTAGCCTAAAGACACCCGAAGGTGAAAGTAAGGGGATGGAGAACCATCTATCATGTTAATGGCCACTGAAAGAAAGCTGGAATAGCCATACTTATAGCAGACAAACTAGATTTTAAAGTAAAGACCATAACAAGAGATGAAGAAGGGCATTATATCATAATTAAGGGGTCTATCCACCAAGAAGATCTAACAATTGAAAATATTCATGCCACCAATGTAGAGGCACACAAATATATAAATCAATTAATACCAAACATGAAAAAATTTATTGTTAATAATACCATAATAGTAGGGGACTTGAACACCCCACTTACAGCAATGGACAGATAATCTAAGTACAAAAATTGACAAGGAAACAATGACTTTGAATGACACACTGGACCAGATGGACTTAACATATATATTCAGAATATTTCATCCTAAAGCAGAAGAAAACACATTCTTCTCAAGTGCACATGGGACATTCTCCAAAATAAATCACATAGTGGATCACAAATCAGACCTCAACAGGTACAGAAAGATTGAAATAATATTATGCACATTTTCAGACCATGACACTGTTGAACTCGAAATCAACACAAGAAAAATTTGGAAAGACCACAAATATTTGGAGATCAAAGAATATCCTATTAAAGAATGAATGGGTTAACTGCAAAATTAAAGACAAAATTTTAAAAAATTAAAAAGCACATGGAAGGGGCACCTGTGTGGCTCAGTCAGTTAAGCTTCTAACTTCGGCTCAGGTCATGATCTTGAAGCTTGTGAGTTTGAGCCCTGCATCAGGCTCTGTGCTGACAGCTGAGAGCCTGGAGTCTGCTTCGTATTCTGTGTCTCCCTCTCTCTCTGCCCCTCCCCCACTCACACTCTGTGTGTCTCTCTCTTAAAAATAAACATTAAAAAAAATTTTAAAGCATACAAAAGCCAATGAAAATGAAAACGACAGCACAAAAACTCAGATGCAGCAAAGGCAGTTATAAGAGTTTATAACAATCCAAGTCTTCTTAAAGAAGGAAGAAACGTCTCAGATACACAGCTTAACCTTACACCTTACAGAGATGGAAAAATAACAGCAATTAAAACCCAAAACCAGCAGAAGAAGGGAAATAATAAAGATTAGAGCAGAAATCATTGATATTGAAATAAAAAAATACCAGTAGAACAGATCAATGGAATCAAGAGCTGGTTCTTTGAAAAAAATCAACAATATTGATAAATCCCTAGCCAGACTGGTCAAAAAGCAAAAGGAAAGAACCCAAATAAATAAAATCAAGAATGAAAGAGGAGAGATCACAGCCAACGCTGCAGGAATACAAACAATAATAAGAGAATATCTTGAGCAATTATATGCCAACAAATGGGGCCATCTGGAAGAAATGGACAAATTCCTAGAAACATATAAACTACCAAAACTGAAACAGGAAGAAATATAAAATTTGAACAGACCCATAACCAGTAAAGAAACTGAATCAGTAATCAAAAATGTCCCAACAAACAAGAGTCCAGGGCTGGATGGCTTTCCAGGGGAATTCTACCAAACAGTTAAAGAAGAGTTAACACCCACTCTTTTGAAGCTGTTCCAAAAAATACAAGTGGAAGGGAAACTTTCAAAATGCTGCTATGAGGCCAGCATTACCTTGATTCCAAAACCAGATAAAGATCCCACTAAAAAGGAGAACTACAGACCAGTTTCCCTGTTGAATGTTTTGAACAAACTGGACAGTGACTTGAAGAATGAACCTGTACACCATACACAAAAATAAACTCAAAATGGATGAAAGATCTGGGGCACCTGTGTGGATCAGTTGATTAGGCGTCTGACTTCAGCTCAGGTCACGATTTCACAGTTTGTGGGTTCACACCCTGCATCAGGCTCTGTGCTGACAGCTCAGAGCCTGAAGCCTGCTTTGGATTTTGTATCTCTCTCTCTCTTTCTCTCTGCCCCTCCATCATTTGTATGTTCGCTCGCTCTCGCTCTCTCTCTCTCTCTCTCTCAAAAAATATAAACATTAAAGAAAATAGATGAAAGACCCAAATGTAAGATAGGAAGCCATCAAAATCCTAGAAGAGAAAGCATTCAGAAACCTCTTTGACCTTGGCATCAGCAACTTCTTACTGTCAACTTGTCTCTGTAAGCAAGGGAAACAAAAACAAAAATGAACTATTGGGACCCCATCAATATAAAAAGCTTCTGCACGGTGAAGGAAACAATCAGCAAAACTAAAAGACAACTGATGGAATGGGAGAAGATATTTGCAAATGACATATCAGATAAAGGGTTAGTATTCAAAATCTGTAAAGAACTTATCAAATTCAACACCCAAAAAACAAATAGTCCAGTGAATAAATGGGCAAAAAACATGAATGGACACTTTTCTAAAGAAGACATCCAGATGGCTAACAGACATGAAAAGATGCTCAATATCACTCATCAACAGGGAAATACAAATCAAAACCACAATGAGATACCACCTCACACCTGTCAGAATGGCTAAAGTTAACAACTCAGACAACAACAGATGTTGGTGAGGATGTAGAGGAAGAGGAACCCTTTTGCACTGCTGGTGGGAATGCCAATTGGTGCAGCCACTCTGGAAAACAGTATGGAGGTTCCTCAAAAAATTAAAATTGAACTACCTTATGACCCAGCATTTGCACTATTAGATATTTATCCAAAGGATACAGGTGTGATGTTTTGAAGGGGCACATGCATCCCAATGTTTATAGCAGTGCTATTGATAATAGTAGGGCAATAGCCTAATAGTAGGGAAAGAGCCCAAATTCCCATTGACTGATGAATGGATAAAGATGTGGTGTATATACATATATATATACCACGGAATATTACTCGGTGATGAAAAGAATGAAATCTTGCCATTTGCAACAACGTGGAAAGAACTAGAGTGTTTTATGCTAAGCAAAATAAGAGTCTGAGAAAGACAAATACATGATTTCACTCATATGTGGAATTTAAGAAACAAAATAGATGAACATAGGGGAAGGGAGGCAAAAATAAGTTAAAAACAGAGAGGGAGACAAACCATAAGAGACTCTTAAATACAGAGAACAAACTGAAGGTTGCTGGCAGTGTATTGGGTGGGAGGATGGGCGAAATGGGTGATGGGCATTAAGGAGGGAAATTGTTGGGACAATCACTTACAGATAAGTGACAAATTACTAAATTCTATCCCTAAAATCATAATTACACTATATGTTAACTAACTTGGATTAAAATAAAAACAAATATGAATTATAAAATAAAATTAAATAAATAAAAGACAAAAAATTAAGTAATTATTGCCATGTTAGGTATTGTCTACCATTTTATTATTTGTTTCTGTTTGTTCATCTGTTTCTGTGTCCTTTTTTATTTCTTGTATCAATGTGGGCTACATGAACATATTTTAGAATTCTACTTGATGTACTTATGATATTTGAGTATGTTGCTTTATAGACTTTTCTTAGTGGTTTCTCGAGATATCACCACCTACAAATGTATATGGAAAACATTTTTATGACAGATCTTTAAAATCCTTGTCAGACAATTCCAACACGGAATCATATTGATATAAATATCAGTTGATTGACTTTTGTGGTTCTTGCTTCTTAGAAGATCAAGTGTATCCCAGAAAGTTTTAATTAAATTAGGATATTCTTTATGTTATTTAAATATTCTATTTTAGCAGACATTTGCCCTGTTTAGGTTTAATATGAAGGTTCTGGCTTGCTTTTATGGGTTATAATTCCAATAAAGTGAAATTTCAGACCCTATATGTTATAAGACCCTATTCTGGGGGGTGAGGTGCTTCTTGATTCCTTGATAGGTTTCCCTCCTGTTTTCTTTCTCAAAATATCATTCTCCTGATTTCTATAACTGGCATAATCTTTCCCTTATTTTTTAAGTCTGCCCCCCCCAAATAAGGCAATGACTGAATAATTCAATAGTGAACTTTAATAACAGACTAGACTACTCAGTAGAAAAAATTAGCAAATTTGAAGACAGATCATTAGAAATCATAAAGAAGAGCAAAAAGACAAATGAATGAAGAATGCCTGTATAACACCATTAAGGGAAACAATCTATACATTGTTGGAGTCCCAGAAGAAGAGAGGGGAAAAGAAACAGAAAGCTTAATGAAATAATGACTGAGAATTTACCATCCCTGAGGAGAGATTTGGACATCCAAATTCATGAAATTAATACATCACCAAATAATTTCCATTCAAAATTGTCTTCTCTAAAGCACATTATAATAAAACTATCTAAAATTAAAAAGCAAAGAGCTTTAAAAGCAGTGACAGAAAAATATTCTCTCATATAAGAGAATGCTCATAAGGCTATCAACAGGTTTCTTAGCAGAAAACCTGAAAGCCAGTAGAGAATGGTCTGATGTATTCAAAATGATGAAAGAAAAAAACCTGCCAACCAATAATACTTTAACTAGGAAAGCTGTCTTCAGCAATGAAGAAATGATAAAGATTTTCCTCAAACAACAAGCTGAGGGAATTAATCACCATAAGACCTGACTTCCAAAAAAAAAAAAAAATACTTAAAAGAGTTCAAGCTGAAAGGAAAAGATACAAATTAGTAGTAGCATGACAACATATGAAAATATAAAACAGTAAAAATATATCAGATTGAGAGTACTCTAATACTACTGTATTGTGGTTTCGTAACCACTTACCTTTATTATACATTAATTTGTTAATGGATAGATTTACAAAAAGTTTTAAATTGTGACATCAAAGCATCAAAAGCCATAGTAAGGGAAGTAAAATGGTAAAGTTTTTGTATGTGATACAAGATAAGTTGTTATTAGCTTAAAATAAAAGATCAATAAAGTGTTTCAAATTAGCCTAAGGTAACCAAAAAACAAAAAACTGGTAGCAGATACACATAAGAGAAAAAGATGGAAATCAAAGTATACTGTTTTGGAAAATCATCAATTCAGAATGGAAGATAGCAAGAAGGAAGGATGAAAACAAAACAACTACAAAACAGCCAGAAAACAACAAGATATTCATAAAGTACTTACCTATCAAGAATTACTTTAAATGCAAATGGATTAAATTCTCCCTAAAAAAGGCACAGAATTGCTAAATGGATAAAAAAATAAAAAGAACACACAACTGTATGAGGCCTAAAGATTCCACTAAACTGTTACTGTTATAGTAAATAAAATTAGTAAAGGTTCAGGACACAAAGTCAACATACAAATTTAGTGGGTTTTGTGGGCACCTGGCTGGCTCAGTTGGCAGGGCATGTGATTCTTGATCTTGCAGTCATGAATTCAAGACCCATGTTGGGTATCGAGCCTACTTAAAAAAAAAAAAAGAATGAAAGGAAGGAAGGAAGGAAGGAAGGAAGGAAGGAAGGAAGGAAGGAAAGTTGTGTTTCAGTACACTAATAAACTATCTAAAAAAAAAAAGAAAACAATCCCATTTACAATAGCATCAAAAACAATACTTAGAAATAAATTTAACCAAAGAAATGAAGTATTTATACACCAAAAACTATAAGATGAAAGAAACTGAAGATACAAACCAGTAGGAATTTATCCCATGTGTATGGTTCAGAAGAGTTAACATTGTTAAAATGTCCACACAACCAAAGGCATCTATAATTCAACACAAGCTCTATCAAAATTCCAATGGCATTTTTCACAGAAATACAAAAATAATGCTAAAATTCATATGGAATTATAAAAGACCCCCCAAAAAAGCCAAAACAGTCTTGAAAATAAAGCTGAGGAATCACACTTCCTTATTTTTAAGCTATAATAAAAACTAGAGTAATCAAACATTGTAATACTAGCACTAGAAGCAGACACACAGACCAATGAAACAGAATTGAGGGTCTAAAAATAAATCCCTTTATTTAAGGTCAACTAATATTTCACAAGGGTGCCAAGAATACTCAATGGAGAGAGGATCGTTTCTTCAATAAATGATGTTAGGAAAATTCAATAACTGCATGCATAAAAATGAAATTGGACCCCTATCTCACAAAAATCAACTTGAAATGGAATAGACTTAAATTGAAGGACTAAAATTATACTCCTAGAAAAGAACATCACTCCTTGACATTGGTTTCTACAATATTGTTTTGGATATGACACCAAAAGCAAAAATGGGATTATATCAAACTAAAACGCTTCTGCATAACAAAAAGAAAATCAGCAAAATAAAGAAGCAACCTACAGAGTAGGAGAAAGTATTTACAAATCATATATCTGCTAAGGGATTAATATCCACAATATATAAGGAACTCCTACAACACAAAAGCAAAGAAGAAAGCAATCTAATTTTTAAATAGAGGATTTGAAGAGCCATTTCTTCAAAGAGAACCCAAATGGCCAATGAAAAGCTGATTCACATCACTAGTCATTGAGGAACTGCAGATCAAAACCAAAATGAGTACGAAGTTTCCTGCACCTTCAAAAATAGAGCATTCCTATGAAATGTTTGATAAGCCAAAAAGGCATAAAACAAATAAACAATTATTCTGTAAAATCAAAAATCCTCTTTGGACTTCTCTCAGTTAGCAAAAACAGGTATTAATAGTAGGTCTTTTATAAAAGCAAAGTGACATAAAATCAACTTTTGGATGGCAGGCAAAACTGGTATCACCGCACACCTGTTAGAGTAGTTATTATAGACAAGACATAACAAATACTATCAAGAATGTGGAGAAAATAAATCCCAATGCATGATTAGTGGGAATGTAAATTGGTGCAGCCACTATGTAAAAGAGTATCCTCCCTTAAATTACAATTCCTTATAGGCAGAACACCTATTGTTTTTATTCTTTGCTATATTCTCCCAACTTAAAACAGAGTCTTTACGTATAAATAACATTTGTTAAATAAATAAATGAGTAAATGTCCTTTACCTCCTTTTTAGCTATGAGCCTAATGAAGTGTGGGGCTTGCTTTATTTATCTATAATACCTGGGATATAGAAGATTCTCTGAATTGAATGAGTTAATCATTTTAACATGCTGATTTTTTGCTTGATCAGTATATTAATCATTGCTATTCGTTTTTTTTTTACACTTTTTTACATTTATTTATTATTGAGAGACAGAGAGAGACAGAGCATGAATGGGGGAGGGGCAGAGAGAGAAGGAGACACACAGAATCAGACGCAGGCTCCAGGCTCTGAGCTATCAACACAGAGCCCGACGCAGGGCCTGAACCCTCAAACTGCGAGATCATGACATGAGCAGAAGTTGGTCCCTCAACCGACTGAGCCACCCAGGTGCCCCTAATCATTGCTATTCTTGACTGTTGTGAAAGACCATGCCAATAATTTAAGTGGGGAAAAAAAAGAGTAAATTTAGGTTGTCAAAGTCTTGCTACAAATTGGTCCTATTTAGGCTTGTCAATTGACCCATACTGAATCATGCAATTCTCCCCCCAGATGTAATTTGGAGAAGTATCTTCTAAACTCCTCTGTATTTGCTCTTTACCTATTGACTTCTTGGCCTTTCTTGTCTCTTTCATTTCCTTTCTCTGTTAATTCACAAAATAGGGTGTTAAGGAGAGCTGGGGCCCTGCATAGCTAACTAGGTGCTCTCGTACGACAGGCATACTCTTTATGACTGGGCCAATTCTATTTATTATCTTCACACAAAAACAACTTCAGTGTCATTATTAGTATTTTGGGGGACTTCAAGTGATCAAAGCTTTCTTCCTTGGAAGCTTTTATTTAAATAAAATCCACAGGAAGATGACAGCAAAGGGACTCATACGTTCTCCAGCAGGCACATGATCTCCATATTTCTCAGGAGGAGTCTACTGGTTGTAGGATCATCGTATCTAAAAAAGAGAAATTCCAAGGTACAAGGAGACATGAATGAGAGTTGACAGTTCATACACACTAGCAGACAGCTACACAAGGTTATTTGACATTTTAAGTGCTTTAAAAGTCAGTTTTTCCTTCATCGGAGACAGAATGTTCCAGTATGTTTCTGTGAGTCAAGTGCTGTTTGAAGTATTCATGTATGGAGAGGAACAGATTTTTATTAAAAAAAAAAAATACTGTAGACACTCACTCTTCATCATTCAGTAGAATCTAGTGTAATTCATTAGAAAACTTGGGTCTGGCCCATGTGACCTTACCAATCTAAATCCCTCCCGTCCCCTTCCCCTCACCCAAATATTCACATGGAAAATCTTGCATTTCCTGAACCCACTATATACTTTTATCCTGTCAGTTCAGATGATACCCACTCTGTGAATCTTACTTGGCCCATCCTAAGCTGTTAGTGTGTCTCTTAATCATATACTATTACAATGTGTTTAGATATTCATCTCTCCCAGTAGACTCTGGGACCACAAGTGACTTTCTACTCTGCCTTCAGAACCCAGAATTGTGGAAAAGATTCGTTTACTGAAGAAGATTGAAAATAATTTCAGGTTCATGCTAAGTTTAAAGTCTCTTAGGCTGGTCATTGTTTTATGATGTCAAGGGACAATTTCTCCTCACAAACAAGATTCTGAATGTGTAAGGACCAGAATTTGAATGTTTCTTTATCTATTTAGACTATGTTCTCTTAAAAGTAGGAAATTATGCCTGGATTTTCTAACTTTGGCACCTATAGAAGGGCCTGATGCAAAGAGGTGCTCAGTAAATATTGGTTGAAAATATGGATAGAATTACAGGATAGAAAGGAATACCAGTAGTATAAAATTGATTCAGTACACTTGACTTCCAAAAGTTACAGTGTAAATTCATACTATATTTGTAAAGCAGAAAAAGATAGAATGACTTCTGATTTAGATTTTTCCCCAGGCAAAAACTTGCTGAGCCAGGTTAATGCTACAAATAGAAGGGGTGGGGCAGGGAATCAGTGTTCTGAGATGAACTGAAGCTACTGAAATAAGTTCTAAAATGTCAACCTAAAGTTAAGCTGTTCTTGGGAATAATGTTTCCCTTAATTCCCTAAGAGATTGAATGTTTGCTGAATATTCTTGTACTATTTTCCCTTTACTCTAAATTCCTGCGGCAGAAACTGTTAGATTGGTTTTAGGTTTTCAGTGTGTTGCTATTATTAGCCATCTAGTAGTCAACTTAGCATCCAGGGAAACCAGGACTGGAAATAATAAATTGAGGTTCATTTCTTTGAGCAGGATTAAGTCTCACAGAAGTGGTAAATTCTCTCGAGATTCCTAGGGAAGACTCTAATTTAAGCCAAACACACATAATCTAATTTCCATTCTTAAAATTTTACTTTTAAGTAAACATCTTATTAAGTAAGCAACTTTTAAGTAACATAAAATGGAATTTTTAGCTATAAATAACTTAAGATCAAGTGTTGCTATGCTAGGAAAGAAGGAAAAGGCAGAATCTTCACCTAAGAGCATCTCCTTGTAGACACATAGAAACTGTTGATCCAGGAGAACTGTACTCATGAATGCCTTGGTACACGGAAGGATCAAGAACTAGAGACAGGAAAGGAAAACATGATGGAAAAGTAAGTAAAGACACTACATGAAATTCCTGGTATGTGGTTTAAATTTCTTTTGTATTTTAAAATAAGAATGGGCGTTAATGAGGGCTTGTTGAAATGAGTACTGGGTATGATAGATAAGTGATGAATCACTAAATTCTACTCCTGAAAGTACTATACTATATATCAACCAACTTGAATTTAAATAAATTAAAAACAAAATAAGAATGAAAAAACATGTGCCCCCCCCAAAAAAAGCTTTGTATTCTCTTCTTTAAATTTCTAAATATAGAATTCTGGAAAGTGCTGGAGAAAATAGCACAATGTCGTACTGGTTCTGTATCCTCGGTTCCAAAGGCACAACTGAATAAAAAGTAAGCAACTCCACAGTATGGATACTACTGTGGGGCTTCATTTTATGTTTTATTTTACAGTATAGATAACCTATGGGTGATATAGAATCACCAGCCTAAGATGAAAAGATAATTAGCTTTTTAAGTGTTTGTTTTCATTCTGGGTTTAGACTTTTTCTTTAGTTAAACTTCAGATTCAGATCTCTCCTATTTTTTTTCCCCCATGGAGATTGTCATAGAATGGCTGGCGTTTTAAACATCACTGAAGGAGAAGTATTCAGATTAGTTGTACTATAGGACCCTATGGCCCTACTGTTCAAACAACCACATTTTTATTCCTTGGTTATTTAAGTTATTGTCCTATTCTGCCTGATTGCAGAAATATTTTGTAGAAAAAGGCCTAGCTCTTTTGGGGAAAAGTACATCGAATCAATAGAGATTAAAATGCCATAAATCTTGAGGAAGATAAAATGAAATCAAAGCTACCAACAATTTGACAAGTGAGAAGCAAAGGAATGTGGTTATATCTTAAATATTAGGAACAAAAGATGTTACAAATAATACCAGGCAACATGATATGTCTTATGGATAAAACTAACACAAAACATATAGTACTTTATAAAATAAAACTACATGTTTTGGAAAACAGTAGTGTAGACCTATAAAGAAGAAACACTATGCTCATGGATGAGAAGGCTTAAGTAGAGATATAGGCACTCCCAAAATTAACGAAAAATGTGATTTAATTCCAATAGAAAAGTCAATAGATAACCAACAGAACTTGACAGTTTGAGTTTAAAACTTGCAATATGAACGGGGTGCCTGGGTGGCTCAGTTGGTTAAGTGTCATGATCTCATGGTTCATGGGTTTGAGCCCCTCATCAAGCTCTGTGCTGACAGCTCAGAGCCTGGAGCCTGCTTCGGATTCTGTGTCTCCCTCTCTCTCTGCCCCTCCCCTCCTCATGCTCTGCCTCTGTTTCTCAAAAATGAACAAACACTAAAAAATAATAAAATAAAATAAAATTTGTATATGAAATCCAATGTCCCCCCAACCCTCAAAAAGCAAAATACAAAGGAAAACAACAAGATGGGGAACAAGGCAAAGATTAACAAGAAAGACTAATTTTAAAGGCTATTGACTAAAACAGTGTGATTTTGACCTAGTGACAAACAAATAGACCAAGGGAACAGAGAAGAAGTCCAGAAATAGACTAATAACAATACAGAAACTTAGTGCTTTTCAACTCTGGCATTGGGTTAAGTGGGGAGAAGATAAATTTCTCAATGAATAGTACTATTTACACCAGTTAGATTTGTGAGGAAAAATTGCAGCTCCTACCTTTTATACAATTTTGAGGGGGATAAGCTGCTTAGAAATGTATGGCAACTATAAAACATTTAGAAAAAGCATGAATTATATTTATAAGAGTAGAGAAGCAGTCCTTAAACAAAACTAGAGAAATACTCAATATTTGTGAGTATATTAAAATGAATGACCTCCATTTCTGAACAGCTACCATAAAGAAAATGAGAAGACATGTCACATACTGGAAAAAAATATTTGTGCCATATTCAACTAACGTAGTACTCTAATCTAAAAAAGTTAGAATCTCTGCATGAATGAGACAAGAAATCCAGTAGAAAAATGGACTTAAATGACTTAAGCAGCCACTTTACAGAACGGGAAACTCAAACGAACTGCCAAAGTTGTCCAAAAGTAATGAAACCAAGAATTTAATTTATAGTCACTTTTGATTCAGAGTCCCTAAAGACACTTTGCAGAAGCAGATGAAAAATCTCCATTGAAAAACCCACATTATCCCATACCGCAAAGAATTCTCACATATGCAGTAGCAGCTCATCGGGATGGGGTGGGAGTGGGTCACAGAATACACAGAAAAACAAAGCTCATAAGGTAGTCATCAGAAACAAACCACATCATGATCAGAGCCTAAAATTTACAGATACTACAATTACACAATTCAAAAATAAGATGTTTAGGCTTCTTTTTCAAGCAGTTCACTGAGGCGTAAAATGTGAATGAGAAGCACAGACAGATTATAAATTCTTAAATACTTCTAGAATTAATGAAATAATTGAAAGTAAACACTCACTGATAGTGCAGAAAGGATGTAATCTGAGATGAAAAGCGTAAGATGCAAGGGAGAATAAGAAACAAAGAAATTGGCACATATAGACATATATAAACAAATATTGAATGGTCAAAACAATAATTACAAAGTATTATTCACAAGAGCAGAAAGAAGATGGATGTACTTTAGAACGTAAGTTAAGACGTGAGGCTCACCCACTAAAATAGACTATATAATTCACAAAATATTAAAGGGAAAGCACAATTTAAAATGCTAAATTATTCTAAAGGCAAGAAAGAACTAAAAGGAGACATTTTTAAAAGGGAAATATTGATAGAATGTAGGAAATGTCTAGGAAAGCCTATAAGGTATTGGCATTTTTGCAAAGCACAGAAGTGGTATGAACACAGAAGATGTTCTGTCAGAAATAGTCTAGGGCTCAAAGTGAAATGGAATTGTACAGGTGATTCTGATCATTCTTCCTCAAGTTGATGCTGTAATGATAAAGGGCACCTGTAAATAAGATCGAATTGATTAGGGGAAATAGGTGCACTAGCTAATGGAGATAGTAGAGTAGAGCAGGGGAGAGTACTTATTTATTTTTGTTGAGATCTGTAACAAGAGAAGGAAGGGCACTATATAATAACAAAGGGGACAGTCCACCAAGAACATATAAGACTTGTAAATATTTATGCATCTAACACAGGAACACTCGAATACATAAGACAGTTGAATACAAATATAAAGGAACTAAAAGATAATCATACAATACTAGTAGGGGACTTCACCACCCCACTTACCTCAATCAACAGACTATCTAAACAGAAAATCAACAAGTAAACAGTGGCTTTGAATGACAGTCTGGAACAGATGAACTTAACAGATATATTCAGAACATTCCATCCTAAAACAGCAGAATGTATATTTGTTTCAGGCACACAGAACATTCTCCAGAATAGATCACATATTAGCCCACAAAACCAGCCTCAACAAATTTAAGATCAAAATCATACCATGCATCTTTTCTGACCACAATGCTATGAAACTAGAAGTCAATCATAAGAAAAAATCTGGAAAGAGCACAGATACATGGAGGTTGAACAACGTGCTACTAAACAATGCATGGGTCAACCGGGAAATCAAAGAAGTAAAAAAAAAAAAAAAAAAAAACAAAGATACAAATGAAGATGAAAATAAAACAGTCGAAAACCTTTGAGATGCAATAAAAGTAGGCTTAAGAGGGCAGTTTGTAGCAATAGAAGCCTATCTCCAGAAGCAAGAAAAATGTCAAATAAACAATCTAACCTTATGCCTAAAGGAGCTAGAAAAAGAACAACTAACAAAACCTAAAACCAGCAGAAGGAAAGAAACAATAAAAAATAGTGCAGATATAAATGATACAGAAACTAAAAGAACAATACAACAGATCGATGAAATCAGGAGCTGGTTCCTTGAAAAAAGAAATCAATAAAATTGATAAACCTTCAGCCAGACTTATAAAGAAAAAAGGAGAAAGGACTCAAATAAATAAAATCACAAATTAGAGAGGAGAAATAACAACCAACACCACAGAAATACAAACAATTATAAGAGAATATTATGAGCAGTAGTTGCAATAAATTGGACATCTTGGAAGAAATGGATAAATTCCCAGAAACATATAAACTATCAAAACTGAAAGAGGAAGATATAGGAAAGTTGAACAGACCAATAGCCAGCAAAGAAATTCAAGCCGTAATTAAAACAAACAAACAAACAAACAAACTTCCAACAAACAAAGGTCCCAGGACCAGATGGCTTCACAGGTGAATTCTACCAAACATTTAGAGAAGACTTAATAGCTATTCTCCTAAAGCTATTCCAAAAATTAGAAAACAAAAGAAAACTTTCTCTTTCATTCTATGGGGCCAGGATCACCCTGATACCAAAACCAGATAGACATCACTAAAAATGAGAACCACAGCCAGTATCCCTGATGAACACAGATGCAAAAATCCTCAACAAAATACTAGCAAACCGATTCCAACAATATGTGAAAAAAATCATTCACCAGGATCAAATGGGACTTATTCCTGGGTTGCAAGTGTGGTTTTTATTCACAAATCAATCAAAGAGATACATCACATCAACAAGTGAAAGGATAAGAACCATATGATTATCTCCATAAACACAGAAAAGGCATTTGAGAAAGTACAACATGATTCACGATTAAAAAAAAAAAAACCCTCGGGGCGCCTGGATGGCTCAGTCGGTTAAGTGTCCGACTTCGGCTCAGGCCATGACCTCACGGTTCGTGGGTTCGAGCCCCGCATCGGGCTCTGTGCTGACGGCTCAGAGCCTGGAGCCTGCTTCAGATTCTGTGTCTCCCTCTCTCTCTGCCCCTCCCCCACTCGTGCTCTGTTTCTGTCTCAATAATAAGTAAACATAAAAAATTTAAAAAAAAAACCCTCAACAAAGTAGGTTTAGAGGGAGCACATCTCAACATAATAAAGGCCATTTATGAAAAACTCTAGCTAACATCAACCTCAATGGGGAAAAACTGACAACTTTTGCCCCAAGGTCAGGGACAAGAGAAGGAAGTCCACTCTCACCATATCTATTCCACACAGCACTGCAAGTCCTAGTCAAAGCAATCAGATAACAAAAAGAAATAAAGGCATCCACATCAATGAGGAAGAAGTAAAATTTCACTATTTACAGATGACAGGATACTCTATATAGAACACCAAAAAGGGCTCCACCAAAAACCTGCCAGAACCAATAACAAATTCAGTAAAGTTGTAGGATACAAAAATCCATATACAGAAATCTGTTGCGTTTCTATACACCAATAATGAAGCAGCAGAAAAAGAAGTTAAGAAAACAATCCCATTTACAATTGCACCCAGAATTATTGGATACCTAGAAATAAACCTAACCAAAGAGGTAAATGACCTATATTCCAAAAACTGTAAAACACTAATGAAAGACATTGAAGACAGTATGAAGAAATGGAAAGAGATTCCATGCTCATGGATTGGAAGAACAAATATTGTTAAAATGTCTGTATCACCCAATGAAGTCTAAACATTCCAAGCATCCTTATCGGCATACCAACAGCGTTTTTCACAGAGCTAGAACAAACAATCCCGCAATGTGTATGGAACCCCAAAAGGCCCCAAATAGCCAAAGCGATCTTGAAAAAGAAAAGCAAAGCTGGAGGCATCACAATTCTGGACTTCAAGGTATATTACAAAGCTGTTGTTCTCAAAACAGTATGGTACTGGCACAAAAACAGACATACAGATCAATAGAATAGAAAATCCAGAAAGAAACCCACAACTATATGGTCAATCATCTACAAAGCAGCGAAGCACATCCTATGGAAAAAGGACCGTCTCTTCTACCAAGTTGTTGGGAAAATTGAACAGTAGCATGCAAAAGAAAGAAACTGGAATACTTATTATACTATACACAAAAATAAATTCAAAATGGATTAAAGATCTGAATGTGAGCCCTGAAACCACAAAATACTAGAAGAGAACAAGAGCAGTAACCTCTTTGACATAGGCCAGAGCGACTGTTTTCTAGACAGGTCTCCTGAGGCAAGGGAAACAAAGACAAAAAGAAACCATTGGAGACTACACCAAAATAAAAATCTTCTGCACAGTGAAGGTAACAATGAACATACCTAAAAGGCAACTTATGGAATGGAAAAAGATATTTGCAAATGACATATCTGATAAAGGCTTAGTATTCAAAATATATAAAGAACTTCTAAATCTCCACCCCAAAAACAAATAATCAAATTTAAAACGGGCAAAAGGCATGAATAGATATTTCTCCAAGGAAGGCACACAGATGGCGAACAGACACATGAAAAGTCGTTTATCGTCTCTTACCATCAGGGAAATGCAAATCCAAACTACAATGGGATACTACCTCACACCTGTCAGAATGGCTAAACTCAACACCATAAGACACAACGGGTGTTGACGAGGGTGTGGAGAAAAAGGAACCCTTGTGCACTGTTAGTGGGACTGCAACCTGGTACAGCCACTGTGGAAAACAGGATGACATCTCCTCAGAAAGTTTAAAATAGAACTGCCCTGCAGTCCAGCAATCACACTACAGGCTATTTACCCAAAGAATATAAAAAAAACACTAGTTCAAAAGGATACATGTATCCCCCAACGTTTATAGCAGCATTATCTACAATAGCCAAATAATGGAAGCAGCCTACGTGTCCACTGACTGATGAATGGATAAAAAAAATATGATTACATATGTACTTTTATGTAATTCATATTCATGAATATATATAATATATATGAACATTATCAGCCCTTAAAAAGAATGGAATCTCGTCACTTTCAGTGACATGGATAGAGCTAGACAGTAAGTGAAATAAGTCAGACAGAGAAAGAGGAATACTGTAGCATTTCACTCCTACGTGGAATTAAGAAACAAAATGAATGAGCAGAGGGAAAATGAGAGGGAAGGACGGAGAAACCAGGAAACAGACTCTTAACTATAGAGAACACGCTGGTGGCTACCAGGGGGGAGGGGATTGGAGGATGGGTTAAATGGGCGATAAGGATTAAGGAGCTCACTTGTAGTGACCGGCACCAGGTGTTGTATGGAAGTGGAGAACCACTGTATTGCACACCTAAACTAATATGACACTGTATCTTAACTACCTGGAATCAAAACAAAGACTTAAAATCAATAAAAGTTAGGCTCCTAGCCTCCAACCAGGACTGGAAGATAGAGGTTCTATCTCCCTGGATGTTTGCATGTCACAAGGATGCCTCCAAAGTCCTTGAGAAAGACATTCTTGTCTTGTAAAACTGGCAAGAGGCTTTAAAAAATATTTTACCAATAGAGGTATATGAAAAGAAAATGCTTTAAAAAAAAGAGAGAAGTCTTATTTTCCTTATTTTCCACAGGGAGAATTAAGCTTCTTTGTATTTGCCCTTACAATATCCAGTAGAGTAAATCTTTCCGCGTAGGTGAGCCTGGGTGGCTCAGGTCATGAAACTCGGGGTTCCTGAATTTGAGCTCCGCATCAGGCTCACTGCTGTCAGCAGAGAGCCTGCTTTGGATCCTGTGTCCCCCTCTCCCTGCCCCTCCCCTGCTTATGCTCTCTCTCTCTCAAAAATGAATAAACATTTTTTTTAAAAAAAGAGTACCTTGGGTTTCCTGATCGTTTGCAATTCCTTATAAAATTTAGAATCACTTTGTCAGTTTTCATCACAATAGTGCCTGAAATTATGACCTGGAATGTAATTGAAAATATACATCAAGGGGCACCTGGGTGGCTCAGTCGGTTAAGCATCTGACTTCAGCTCGGGTCATGATCTTGTGGCCTGTGAGTTCGAGACCCGCGTCAGGCTCTGTGATGACAGCTCAGAGCCTGGCGCCTGCTTCAGATTCTCTCTCTCTCTGTCTCTGTCTCTCAAAAGTAAATAAACATAAAAAAATTTAGTGCGAGCAGGTACAGAGCTGAATACTAGAAGGCAAGTGCACCAATTGTCAAAATGAAGAGGTTCCCCCCTCCACCCAGCATCAATATCCTTAGCTTTTTGTAGTCATTCTATTCGCTTTCCTTCTAGAAGAAAGACCTGTTGTTTGTTTTTGGCAAAATGCCAAGGAATCTACTCTCTGAGAGGAGGATACGGATAATGGGGTTGCTGACTGACACAGTGCACTCTGTAAAAGATCTGCACACATCATCTTTGGTGTAGCCCTACTGTGCCCTATGGCAGTGTCTTTAAGTCCAGAGTTCCTCTGGGATTCCTACAGCAGACATGTTCCTACCTCTTCTGCTAGTGCCTCCTAACAGTATAGGTTGTGATTATTCTGCCCATTGCATTGTAAAAACACCAGAACTGTTTTCAATCTTTAAAAAATTTTGTCATAATTGCTTACACATGGGTGACCTCTGCAGCCTCCTTCATTCCCTTAGCCACTATTGTTTTAGTCATTAAAAAAAACCTTTTTAATGTTTATTTATTTTTGAGGTGGGGAGGGGCAGAGAGCGAGGGAGACACAGAAGCTGAAGCAGGCTCCAGGCTCAGAGCTGTCAGCACAGAGCCCGATGTGGGGCTCGAACTTGTGAACTGCGAGATCATGACCTGAGCCAAAGTCAGGCGCCCAACCGACTGAGCCACCCAAGTGCCCCACTATTGGTGTAGTCTTTCTGTACTTTCACTTCCCCTTAAGAGGGAAGGGGAAATGATACATGCTTAGGCTTCCTTCTTGAACCTGGAGTCTTTGTGAAATATTTCTATTGAGAGAATTAGAAAATTAATCCCTAATACTGTTGTGTGAAGGGAAGCTCTTTGTTTTTACACACAATTCTTATTATTTTAAAGTTCTCATTTAGGAGCTCCCGGATGGTTCAGTCGGTTGAATGTTTGACTCTTGATTTCAGCTCAGGACATGATCTCACGGTTCATGAGTTCGAGCCCCACATTGGGCTCTGCACTGACCATGAGGAGCCTGCTTAGGATTCTCTGTCACCCTCTCTCTCTGCCTCTCTCTGTCTTTCTCTCTCTCTCAAAAATAAATAATAAAAATAAGCATTAAAAAATAAAGTTCTCATTTAGGCACTTCATTCCCACCTTAACATTTTACAGTGAGAACAACAGCCCTTAACAGATCAATCTAATTTTATTTCCACCGAAGTGGATGTGATTGAGCCTCCTGATAATTGTTTCATCATATTGTCAAATATATACTTCATGGGCCTTCAGGAAAGTACTCTGGGAAGTGTGGTAGAGTGGCTTCAAAGAATTCATCAAGCTCTATACTCCAAAAATATACACATTAACGAGAAAGAGAGAGGGAGAAGGAGAGAGAGAGAGAGAGAGAGGGAAAATAAAACCACAGGCTTTGCACAGAATAAGACTGAGGAGAAAATGTTGATTCTGCCATTTGTTTGGGAAGATAACCCAAGTGACCTCAAAAGGTTCTATTTTTTCATCCCTGTTAAAAAATGAGGATACTGAACCCTCTTCAGACCAAGTGCAATTTATATAAACATCATCGAAGAAAATACCTATAGCGCTCAGGGACATCCTGACATTTGAGGTATTTTTTCTCATGCCTATAAGCATGCCTAACTTGAATTCAAAGACTTCGTGCCAAATCTTATTGTAAATGGCTTCCTTATATTTATTTATTCATTTAATCCTCACAGAAACACTAAAAGGGATAGTAATATGATCTCTATTAAAAAACAAACAAACAAACAAACAAAAAAACAAAAGCAGGAATTCCAGCCTAGAGCTGGGCCCCAGTCCCATTCCTAAACATTACACCACACCACGCCCAAAACTACCCACCCGAATCCTGGGGGGGGGGGGGCAGGCTTGGCAGTAGGAACTCCTGTATATAGTAACAGATCCAAATAGAAATGAAAACTAAGATATTCATATGCAGTCATTGGCAAAGACCTAACCAGGGCATTAAAAAAATTTTTTTTTAATTTATTTTTGAGAGAGAGACAGAGCATGAGTGGGGAAGGGCAGAGAGAGAGAGGGAGACACAGAACTTGAAGCAGGCTCCAGGCTCCGAGCTGTCAGCACAGAGCCTGATGCAGGGCTCCAACTCCGGGAATGGCGACATCATGACCTAGGCCAAAGTCGGAGGCTTAACCGACTGAGCCACTTGCCAGAGCATTTTAGACTCCCCTTTTCAGATGTATTTGTCACAGTAAAAGGGGAAAAGAAGAAGGGAGGCGGACAGACAAGTTCTGAATCTGCGCTCCCCCCACCCCCCGCCCCATGCAGGTGTGGTCCAGGTACCAGCAGCATCAACATCACCTGCAAGCTTGTCAGAAATGCAAATTCTCAGACTCCTCCCCAGACCTGCTGAATCAGAGAGCAGGGATGGAGCCCAGAAATAGGTATTTCCCAAGCTCCCTGGGTGCTTCTGATGCCCTGTAGTGTTTGAGAAGAACTGCTTTAAAGTTTGCAGCTGCTCTCAAGGACATTGTAAGAATCATACCTCTGTCTTAGGAAGTACGGATGCTTTGTCCGTTTTCAGGTAAAAGTCCTTTTCATTGATCACTACTCGGTATTCTTTTGTCGGTAGCTACTTAGTTATATGGGGCTCTCCTTCTTATGTTCTAATTTCCTCTCACTGTTATAAGATTTTCGTTTGTTTAGAATCTGGAAAGGAGAGAGAGCATATCAAGGAATTGTATGAGAATATAGGATCAAATAGAGATAGAAGAGAGAACCCTGTATGTGCATGTATATATATTAAATATATATATATATATTTTTTTAGATATATAGGCTTAATGTTTTTTATTTATTTTGAGAGAGAGAGAGAGAGGTAGAGGAGGAGAGAGACTGCCAAGCGGGCTCTGTGCCATTAGCGCAGAGCCTGATGCGGGGCTCAAACTCCCAAACTGTGAGATCATGATCTGAGCCGAAATCAAGAGCCCCATGCTTAAGCCACTGAGCTACCCAGGCACCGCTGTATATTTTTATATGGACTAAAGTGGTTCCTCATCCCCCTAGGCCACCTGCCAGGAACTTCCCCACATTCCCCCTAATTTCTAAAGTAATTATTTTTCTGGACTTTAGAAACCTGCGCTTTTGGGCTAACCCAATTTTTAGAGGAATTTAAAAAAAAAAAGTCTTAGAATTTTCCCCTCTGTGTCTGCTCCTTTGAGATGCCTAAATGTGGAGATGGGCCAGTCGAGTATCTACATGTTGCTGAATGGCAAATAATTTGTGCAAAGACCAGCACATTTTCTACTTTGGCCTACTTTTGAAAACTGCTACTCCTGGGGAAAAAAAAAAAAAAAGCTTGCTGGAAAAATGAGCTAATCCCACAGTTTGGCTGAAAGGCAAGAGGAGTGTTTAGAATTCAAACAATGCCACCGGGGGCGTCCACATATTTCGGGCAGAGAACTGAGCCGAGGAGACAAGCAGAGGGTCAGCAATCATATAATCAAGGCTAGCAGAAGAGGTCATGGCACCCAGTTATGTTTTGCCAAATCATGCCTTAAGCCTCTATACCCCAAATCATGGTTATATTAAAAGCAAACTTATATTGGGGGCTCGCTGCAGGCCACATGCTCTGAGCTTGGCATGCATACCACGGTCCTATATTAAAAAAAAAGTAATACAGTTGACCCCAAACGACATGAGGGTTAGGGACACTGATTTCTGAGCCGTCAGAAATCTTTGTGTAACTTTGGTCTCTCCCAAAACATTACTAATAGCCCACTGTCAGTGAGAAGATTTACTGATAACACAAACAGTCAACACATTTTGGGTATGTTGTATGCATTATATATTGTATTCTTGCAACAGAAATTAAGAAAATCATAAAGGCATTTGCAGTACTGCCCCGTCTTTATGAAAAAAATCTACCTATAAGTGGAATCACATTTCAAACCGTGTTGTTCAAGGTCCACTGTTTTCTTGAACAAGGAGAAACAAGAAAGAAAAGGAGTCTTTCTTGACTCCTTTATAGTCAAGGAGACGGAAGCTGCCTAGGGTGACAATTTATCCAAGGGCACTCGATTGGTAAAAGGTGATCTAGCATTTGCATTTTTGGGGGGTGTGATTCTCAAGCCTGTGCGAACTAATGCACTGCGTGTGTTCTCAGATCGCAGATCCCAGATAGCCTTGGGGACAGTTTTGGAAGCTCTAAATATTATTCCATTAAGCTAGTGCTTCCCAAACTTTATTGCGCAGATGCATCGTTTAGGGGTCTTTAAAGGCAGGTTCAGTGGGTGTGGATGGGGCCCAAGAGACTGCATCCCAGCAGTTTCCTGGGTGATGCGGAAGCTGCCAGGCCCAGGCTTGGAAAGGGTGGCAAGGCGCTAACCCACAGTAAATTCTGTTGAGTCCAGCTGCGGTGCGGAGGCCGCATCTACATCTACCGGCTTTGACTGGCTGGACACCTCCAGCTGGAGTGTATTACCCTTCAGGGGTCAGCTCACTTAATTAATGAGCTGCATAAACTGTTTCATCAATTTGCCCTCAGTGGATGGAATTACGAGAAAGAATCTTTTTGTCTCTCCCTGATTTTGCTTCGTGCTCCGGAGCAGGCTGTGAAATAGGTAATTTATGCCAGCGGTTCCAGATTACACGTTTATTTAGCTAACTGAGTGCAATAATAAGGCTCTGCAGGAGGCCGGACTGGTTTCCAGGTCTGTGGGATGCTGACAATGTCTGCCCAGATGTAGCAATTACGCAGGTTTCCGCGGTCTCCTTATGCAACCCCAGCTAGAAAAGCAATCAATCCTCACGATATTAAACGTGAATCTGGCTAGTGACCTATTGGTGTCCTTTCAAAGGATTTCCAGTTCTTTTAGATTTTATTTCTGGGCTCCCAGGAGAAAGCTGAACTGTGGAATTAATTTGATAAGCTACACATGTCGGAGACACAACAGTCCCCCGATGGCTTCCTTCACCCCGTGTGGGACTCGGGATGAAGACACGGTCGTCTGCTTGGTGTTTCAGCTGTTGCTGCTCTGTGTCTGTCCTGGGGTAAGCCCCAAGAGCATTTATTTTACACCGAGGAGGAGGGGAAAGGAAACTATTAGCAGTAGCTGATCCCTGGGACACCTTCTGCCTATCCAGGCCAAGCTCTAGGAGTTACATAGTGGGACAAGTGGCACCCGTAAGGTCTTTGCTCTCAACAGAAGTAGGACAAAGTGACAACAAGGCATATCTCTAGACATGGGACACACTTGGCTTCTGTTATAGGCTTATCAGATTTGGGGAGGTTATCCGGATAAGGAAGAATACCAAATTAGGTGCTGACCCTCTGGGGGGCCTGTGCGAGGGAGGGACTCGGAAGCTTAAACGTCATTAGCTCTCCAGCCGGTTCACCTCTGCCTGTCTTCTTGCTCTTTGATTTATCTTCAGCTCCAAGGCCGTATTTTTTCATTACTTTTCTGCCACTCACGATGTCAGCTAAACATATTTTCTTTGCTTGTCCCGTCCCTTTGTGAGTCCTTGTCTGCCCTGGTGGCTTTTCGGGCCATCATCATCTGTATCGTCCAGAATGACTTCCTGAGGTTTCCTGTGGCTCCAGAGACATGTTAGAAACCCGAATTGCTTCAGGCTTCATTACCCCTCTCCATGGGCTTACTCTCCTGCTAGCAATTTTTTTCTGCTTTTTTTTCCTGCACTTTTCTCTGCAAGCCTAGAAATCAAGGGGAAAACGTCTTATTTACTGCTACAAATGGATTTAGTGGAGTAATATTTAAATGGATAGCTTCGGTTTCCACATTGCATCCTGCACTCAGCCAGGTATGTCCCATTATCTTCTGCTTTTCGATCGTTAGTGAACATGTGTGTGGCCCCTTGTATGTGAAAGGTACTCGCATCCAAGCACTTTATGTGCAGTATCTCATTACATTTTTTATATCCCGTGCAAAGAACTCGTGCTGGTAAACGTATCCGTAGTCCCTGTGGACTTAACGGAGAGTTTCTTGGTATATTTCCAGGAGTGGAGTTGTGTCCTAAATAGTGCTAGATTCTTCCTTTCCAAGGATGGTGGTACTAGCTTATGTTCCCACCAAGAACGCAAGAGCAATCACATCCTCTTATATCCCTGACAGTGTTGGATCACATGCCAGTTGTCTCATTCTTGTCAGTCTGGAAAGGAATCGTTGTTATCTCTTCTAAAATACTCCACAGGGGTGCCTGCCTGGCTTAGTCGGTTAAGCGTCCAACCCTTGAGCTCAGCTCAGATCTTGATCTCAGGGTGGTGAGTTCGAGCCCCACATTAGGCTCTGTACTAGGTGCGGAGCCTATTTTAAAAAAAATAAGATAAAAACTAAAATACTCTGTGTTACTTTTCATTCCCTTGAACTTCTTATTGAACTATAATAAATATACAAAAAACATAGATCATATTCCTTTTTTTAAACAATGTTTAAATTTTTTTTTAGTTTGTTTACTTATTTTGAAAGAGAGAGAGAGAGTTCGAGCACAAGTAGGGAAGGGAAAGGGAGAGGCAGAATCCCCAGCAGGTTCTGCGCTGTCAGCACAGAGCCCGATGGCGGGGCTCGAACCCACGAACCGTGAGATCATGACCGGAGCTGGAGTCTGCCGCTTAACCAACCGAGCCCCCCAGGCGCCCCTCATGTTCGTTTTTTAAAAGACAAACAAGATCTATATTTATTGACAACAAATGATCACTGTATGACTTTTTTTTTTTTTTGGCTTTTTAAGGTTTTATTTTAATTCCAGTTAGTTAACATGTTCTATTACTTTCAGGTATACAATACAGTGATTCAACAACTCTATACATTACTCAGGGCTCATCACCAGTGCACTCGTAACCCCCTTCACCTACTTCACCCGTCCCCCACCCCCCCTCCCCTCTGGCGACCTTCAGGTTGTTCTCTAAAGTTAAGAGTCTGTTTTGTTGTCTTTTTTTCTTTGTTATGTTTCTTAAATTCCACATACGAGTGAAATCACAGGGTGTTTGTCTTTCTCTGACTGACTTATTTTGCTGTAACATTATGCCCTCCAGCTCCATCCGTGTTGCAAATGGCGACATATGTGTATATATGTGCATACATATACACGCATGCATATAACACACATATATATCAGTGGATGAATTGATAAGGAAGATATGGTATATATATACCATGTACCCATTCATCTATTGATGGACGCTTGGGTTGTTTCCCAAACAAATGGAAAGTCATGTTCCTTTTTTTCTTTTGTCCATCTTTCTGCCGTGCTCTATTTTACATTCCAGAAGTTACTCGCTTGTTTTATTTATTTTATTTATTTTTGAGAGACAGAGAGAGAGAGACAGCGACAGCGTGAGCAGGGGAGGGTCAGAGAGAGAGGGAGACACAGAATCCGAAGACAGGCTCCAGGCTCTCGGCTGTCAGCACAGAGCCCGACACGGGGCAAAGACTCGGTAACCAGGAGATCAGGACCTGAGCTGAAGTCGGACGCTTAACCGACTGAGCCACCCAGGTGCCCCACTCGCTTGTTTTAAATATTACAAATGTCTGATGCTGACCTGCCTTGGGTCTTTAGGTGTTTCTAATGTATTAGGGCTACAATAAATGAGGAATGGGAAACATCTGCGCTTCAAAAATAGTATAATCAATACAGAGCCAGGGGCCTGGTCTTCAAAGAAAACTTTCTCACCTAATCATAATAAAAGGACTGTGACCTCTAGGTAGCAGTCAGAGATTCTACAGGATCTTTTTAATCTTTATGACCACCTATAATATATAATTTTACTTTTATGACCACTCCCATTTGGCCATAAAAGTAAAAAAGACCATCTTTATGGACTTTTTCAGAACACCTATAGTGAAAAACACATTAATGTACAAACTTTAGTTGATCCAATGTAATACCAGTTGGTTTTGCTATCCCTTTTCATGAAATAAAGGCTTCTATGTGGCAAATAGAATTACCTTACTTTAATCCTATTGCTTTGCCTGTCTCTGCACTCAAGAGTCTCTGATTGACAGCTTGACGGCCACTAACTGGGTTTTTTTTTTTCATAGAATTAGATCCAAGTGAGTCCACTAAATTAATTGAAAGGGCTGTGGATTTTAGACCACCTGTTCTTCAGGTGTCTTAAAGCTCTAAGCATGTCAGACAGTCTACTGGGTTCAATGTACCTATTTCTTGAAACCAAACAATCAAACTTGCAGAATATAGAAAGAACATACAACATTTAATTGGCATCTGAGCCAAGACACACCCTTTGCCTCCCAGCATACCTTTTACTCTGATGCTCACAATAAGCCATCATCCAGTGAAAAGCAGTATGGAGGAGGAACAATGTCAGCAGCTGGAAATCACCACAATGGCCTCTGTGTACTTTCAAGGGGCTCTAACGAGCAGTATCTAAAGGCCCCGTAAGCGGCTCTCACTCAAATAGAAAGCTGTTGGGAAATAAATGCAGCCAGACAGCCAGCGGACACTGAAATTGCTGGGGAGTAAAAACAGTTTCTGTTATTAAAGATTAAGGTCCGTGGAGCTCCTCGGGCTGGGTTCTTACTCCTTTAGGACACGCCCACAGAGATAAGCACACCTGCCTTCAAAAGTGCCAGTCTTGCTGCTCCAAGAGGCAAAGGGAATTGAGACCATTAGATAAACTGCACGAGAAAGAACAGAATTTCAAAAGTAGTTGGGTGCCTGAGGCGACCACCTTCCAATTTCGAGACACTGCAGGAAGACAGCAACGCCTCAGATGATAGTTCCCAGAAAGGAAATGAAAGTATATCTGGGTTCTCCCCTCCCTCCAGATATCTTAATTCTATAGAGGCAGAATTAACCTCTTAAGGGGAATAGCAGATGGAAACTTAGTGGTGAAAAATAAGTGCTTATTGAGTAAAAGGGATACAGTAAAACGTGGGATTGGGAGTAACTTGTTCTGTGCTCTGCAAGATGAGCAAACATTTCTAATAAATTTTAACCTGAAAAACGAGCGATGTCTTGGAATACGGGTAGAGTAGTACGTGACGTCGAACGTCACACAATCACAACTGAGCCAATGGCTCTTGAAATCCACTCTGACATACAAGTGCTTTGGATTATAAGCATGTTTCTGGAATGAATTATGCTCACAAACCAAGGTATTTTTTTCAATGAACCACAAGTACACAAGTCATAGTTTCAGAAGATTGGCTTTATAAGATAGGATTGAAACCCAAAGGTTTCTTCTGTCTACTGTCCTTCCCTTAGATACCATTCGTTATTTGCTATGATTTTTGATAGGCCCTGGTACTAAATTTCAAAAACATACATTGGCTTATAGTAGTTATTTTATAGACTGAGAATTACCTTGCTTTCTGTATTTGGAATATGGGGCCTGGGACTGTGATCATCTTTGTGTTTTGTTATCTCTCTACACTCTTCAAATGGGAGATTGTTGAAATAATTGTACTTATTGCATTATCTGTGACACTCCAGGGCATGCCCAAATTCCAGGGGAGAATACTGGTATCTCTTACTACAGGAAGTCTGCTCTTCATTCTAGATGGAATTGCCCAGGAACCAAGAGCCCCTCTACCTATGTTGATTAGAGAAAAAATTTAAGAAGAACTTCGATTTCTTCTTTAAAAAAATTACTGTGCTAAAAATTACTGTGCTAAACAATATATATATTTGCCATGTTAACCATTTTGAAGTATACTATTGAGTGACATTAATTATACTCACAGTCTGGTGTACCCATCACCATGATCTGTTTCCAAAAGTTTTCTATCATCCAAACAAACCCTGTACCCACTAAGCAATAATTCCATTTGCCCTGTTTCCTGCTCCTGGAAACCTCTCATCTACTTTCTGTCTCAGAATGTACCTATTCTAGGTATTTTAAATAAGTCGATAGTCATTCAATACTTGTCCTTTTGTGTCTGGCTTATTTCACTTAGTAAATTTATGAGAATCAGAGAGTTGAAAGTCTCAAGGCAAGACCATCAAGGTAGGACTGTTATCCCTACAGGAGATCCTACTTCTGCTATTTTCGACTCATCAGAAAAGACAGAAGACAGCATTTCCCTGATCCATAGTTACATATCTGGTACCAGGGCCATGTTGATGTGCTTAAGGTACAGTCTAAAACACCACCAGTCGTTGGAATCAACTCATGATTAAGCTTACAGCTACCTTTATTGTCCAAGATCCTACAGCTCACCAGTCTACAACATAGTTGTTTTCAATAAGCACTTGAAGGATGCTATTCTTGTCTGAACTCATTTGGGTACCAGATACTGTAACAGGCAGAGATCCATTGTAGAAAACAGTCACTGTTGACAGTTTAAGCAGATATTGAATGTAATTTACAGGATGAGATTTACAAAACTGTTGGAAGAGCCAGGGGACCAGTCAGTTTCCAGGTTGGGCCCCTTGGGACGACTCTCAGAGCAACATAGCACGCTGACTCATAATGAAAAGTGCTTTCGTCGTCTCAGCCAGGAAACCGTGCCGATTTGTAGGAACAAAAACTTAGTTAAAATATGGGACACACAAAGCTATTACCAGAACATTAATTTTAGAAAACTAACACCTTATTTGTGTAACCAGAAATTGCAACAAAATTTATCTTCTGGGCCAGGATACTCCCATTGTAACCAATACCTGCAAAATAGACACCTAGCATACAGTCTCCTTATTTCACTCCAGATTCAAGTTCGAGCAAACGTTTCCAACCGATGGGAACTAAATTGATTCCAGACTCCTAGCTATAAAGACAAGTGCAGCATTTATTCCTCTGTTGTCTGCAGCATAGGAATTTATTCTAGAAGTCTGGAGCACACAGTGAGTGAATGAAACTGCCATGTCCTCAGATAATGTAATTCTAGCTTCATGATATGTTTTAAAAGGATTCCTAACACCTTCAAAAAGGTAAATTTTTCAGTGTTTGAGCATAAGATAATTAAATATTAACTGGGCTCTGATCATAATAAGATAATAGAGGCAAATATGGATCCTCATGAAACCTGGTAAAGGAACCCTCAAAAGCTACAGGAGTGACTTTTAACTCATTGCTTCAAAAATAGGTTACCTAATATTGTCTCAAAAGGCATTAAGCTACTGTGACACATAAATAGATTTTTGGTCAATGACTTGCTTTCTCTTGCCCTCTTAAACACAATAAATATGTAATTTAAATGCAGCATAGGCATTAAATGAAAACAACTGTACTTTTGTAGTCAGCATATCCTTTGGTCTTGCTTTTGTATCTATTCAGTCCCTCTACGTCTTTTGATTAGAAAATTTAGTCTGTTTACATTTAGCATAATTATTATTGGGTATGGACTTATTGTGATTTTGTTCATTGTTGGTGGGGTTTGTTTTTTTTTTTTTTTGGCTGTTTTGTAATTACTTTGTTCCTTCTCTTCCTTTGTGATTTCATGATTATTTCTAGTGGCATGCTTAGATTCCTCTCATTATCTTTTGTGGTCATCATGAGGCATATATAAATATCTTAAAGTTATAATGGTCTATTTAAGCATATAATAATAATAACTTACATTTGAATGCATTCTAAAGCTCTACTAACACCAATCCCCAGGTTTTATGTTTTTAATGTCACAGTTTACATTTTTATAGTGTATCCATTAACACATTGTATTTTGTTATTTTTACTACTTTTGTCTTTTAACTTTCATAGCAGATTATGAGTAATTAGCCTACTATCATGATATTATTTCTTTTTTTTAGGTTTATTTATTTTCAGAGAGAAGAAGAGAACATGTACATGTGAGCAGGGGAGGGGCAGAGAGAGTTGGAGAGAAAGAAAATCCCAAACAGGCTCTGCATTGTCAGCATGGAGCCCAACATGGGGCTTGAACTCATGAACTGTGAGATCATGACCCGAACCAAAATCAAGAGTCAGGCACTTAATGGACTGAGCCACCCAGGAGCCCCCAACATTTTTTCTAACTTAACTATCTTTAACAGTAAGATTTATACTTTCATTTTCCTGTTACTAATTAGGGCTCCTTTCTCTTTCAGGCCAGTTTAGTGGTGATTAACTCCTTCAGGTATTGCTTGTCTGGAAAACTCAATCTCTCCTTCAATTCTTTAAAATTTTTTATGTTTATTTATTTATTTTGAGAGAGAGACAGAGAGAGAGAGAGAGAGCAAGTGGAGTAGGGGCAGAGAGGGGAGAGAATCCCAAATAGGCTCCACGCTGTCAGTGCAGAGCCTGATGCAGGGATCAGGCTCAGAAACCATGAGATCATGACCTGAGCCGAGATCAAGAGTCGGGCGCATAACTGACTGAGACACCCAGGTGCCCCTCTCCTTCAATTCTGAAGGGTGTATTTCTGGGTAGACTATTCTTGGTTGGCAGTTTTTTATTTCTAAACTTTGTTGTTTTTTAAGTTTTTATTTTAATTCCAGTTAGTTAACATACAATGTTATGTTAGTTTCAGGTGCACAATAGAGTGGTTCAACAATTTCATACACCACCTAGTGCTCAGCATGAAAAGTTCACTCCTTAACCCCCATCCCCTATTTCACTCATCCTCTACCCTCTTCTTTCTGGTAACGATCAGTTTATTCTCTATAATTAACAGTCTTTTTCTTGATCTCTCTCTCTCTCTCTCTCTCTCTCTCTCTCTCTCTCTTTCCCTTGTTTAGTTTCTTAAATTCCACCTATGAATGAGATCACATGGTATTTTTCTCTCTCTGACTGACTTATTTTGCTTAGCATTATACTCTGTCGCTCCAACCATGTTGTCGCAAATGGCAAGATTTCATTCCTTTTTGTGGCTAAGTAATATATTCGATTGCATATATATACACCACTTCTTCTTTATCCATTCATCAATCCATGGACACCCGGACTGCTTCCACCCCTTGGCTACTGTAAGTAATGTTGCTCTAAACATCGGAGTGTATGTATCCCTTTGAACTAGTGTTTTTGTATTCTTTGGGTAAATACCTAATAGTGCAATTGCTGACTTGTAGAGTAGTTCTATTTTTAACTTTCTGAGGACCCTCCACACTGTTTTCCACAGTGGCTGCACCAGTTCGCATTCCCATCAACACTCCATGAAGATTCCTTTCTCTCCACATCCTTGCCAACAATCGTTGCTTCTTGTGTAGTCTTGTGTAGTTGATTTTAACCATTCTGGTAGATGTGAGGTGATATCTAACTGCAGTTTGGATTTGCATTTCCCTGATGGGAAGTGATGATGAACATCTTTTCATGTGTCTGTTGGCCGTGTGTGTGTCATCTTTGGAGAAATGTCTGTTCATGTCTTTTGCCCATTTTTTAATTGGATTATTTGGTTTTTAGGTGTTGAGTGTTAGAAGTTCGTTATATATTTTGGATACTAAGCCTTTCTCAGATGTGTCACTTGCAAATATCTTTTCCCATTCCATACCTTGCCTTTTTGTTCTGCTGATTGTTTCTTTCAATGTGCAGAAGCTTTTAATTTTAATGTAGTCTCCAATAGTTTAATTTTTCTTTGTTCCTCTTGCCTCAGGAGACGTCTAGAAAGAAGTTGGCACGGCCCATGTCAAAGAGGTTACTGCCTGTGCTCTCTTCTGGGATTTTTATGGTTTCAGAGCTCACATTTAGGTCTTTAATGCATTTTGAATTTATTTTTGTGTAGGGTGTAACAAAGTGGTCTAGTTTCTTTCTTTTGCATGTTGCTGTCTAGTTTTCCCATCACCATTTGTTGAAGAGACTTTCTTTTTCTTATTGGATATTCTTTGGTGCTGTGTTGAAGATTAATTGACCATATAATCATGGATTTATTTCTGGGTTTTTCTATTCTGTTGTATTTGTCAATATGTCTATTTATGTGCCAGTACCATACTGTTTTGATCACTACAACTTTGTAATATAATTTGAAGTCTGGAATTGTGATGCCTCCAGCTTTATTTTTCTTTATAAAGATTCTTTTAGCTATTTGGGGTCTTTTGTGGTTCCAAACAAATTTAGGATTGTTTTTCCTAGCTCTGTGAAAAAAGCTGTGGTGTTTTGACAGGGATTGCATTAAATGTGTAGATTGCTTAGGGTAGTATAGATATTTTAACAATATTTATTTTTCCAATACTAAGCATGATTTTTTTTCCATTTCTTTGTATTGTCTTCAATTTCTTTCAATTAGTGTTCTATGGTGTTTAGAGCACAATGCAACTCTTTGGTTAGTTTATTCCTAGGTATCTTATTTTTTGTGCTATTGTAAATGGAATTGTTTTCGTAATTTTTCTTATGCTGCTTCATTATTGGCATATAGAAACGCAGTAGATTTCTGTATATTGCTTTCGTATCCTGCAACTTTACTGAGTTTGTTTAATGGTTCTAGCAGGTTTTTGGTGGGGTCGTTTCGGTTTTCTATATAAAGTATCATGTCATCTGTAAATAGTGAAAATTTTACTTCTTCCTTACTGATTTGGATGATTTTATTTCTTTTCGTTGTTTAATTGCTGAGGCTAGGACTTGGAGTACTATTTGGATAAAAGTCAGAGTGGACATCCTGGCTTGTCTTGTTGCTTAGGACAAAAGTTCTCAGTTTTTTCCCATTGAGGATGATGTTAGCTGTGGGTTTTTCATAGATGGCCTTTATTATGCTAAGGTATGTTCCCTCTAAAACTACTTGCTGGAGGTTTTTTTTTTTTTTTTCCCATGAATGAATGTTGTACTTTCTTAAATGCTTTTTCTGTCTCTTGAGATGACCCTAAGGTTCTTATCCATTCTCTTACTGATGTGATATATGACGATTTATTTGCAAATACAGAACTACACTTGCAACGCAGGAATAAATCCCACTTGATGTTTAACTATTATATTATCATCAGTTAGTTCCTTTATATTTATTATGAACTGTTTTATGTATTTGGATGTTCCTGTGTTGGGCACATAAATATTTACTATTATATCTTCTTTTGGACTGTCCCCTTTATTATTATATAGTGTCTTGTTACAGACTTTGTTTCAATGTCTATTTTGTATAATATAAGTATTGCTACTCAGCTTTCTTTTGACCTCCATTTGCATGATACATATAGCTCCTTCCCCTCATTTTCAGTCTGTTGGTGCCCTGAGGTCTAAAATGAGTCTCTTATAGGCAATATATGGATAGGTCTTGTTCTTTTATTCATTATGTTACCTTGTGTCTTTTGATTTGAGCATTTAATCCATCTATATTCAAATTAATTATTGATAGATATGTATTTCTTGTCACTTTATTGTTTGTTTTTGTGGTTGTTTCTGAAAAATTTTCTCTGATCCTTTCTTGTCTTTCATGTTTTGCTGATTTCCTTTAGTGATATAACTGGATTGCTTTCTCTTTATTCTTTACATGGTTATTAGTGGTTTTTGATATGTGGTTACTATTAGGTTCACATATAACCTCTTCTGCATATAGCAGTCTATAGTAAGTTGATGGTCATTTAAGTTTGAACCTGTTCTTTACTCCTCTCCTCCCCACGTTTATGTATATATTGTTATATTTTATATCCTTTTATTTTGTGAGTTCCTTGACTGCTTTTTTTTACAGAAATATTCATTTTTACTACTTTTGTGTTTGCTACCTTTGTACTGTAACTTTGGGTGTCTCCTTTTCCCTCAAAGAGTGCCCTTTCATCTTTCTTTCAGGGCTAGTTTAGTGTTCATGAACTCCTTTAGTTTTTTCCCAGTTTGTCTGGGAAACTCTTAATCTCTCCTTTTATTCTGTATCATAGCCTTCCTGGTGAGAGTGTTCTTGGCTGCAGATTTTTCCCATTCAGCACTTTTAATATACCATGCCACTCCCTTCTGATTTGGAAAGTTTCTGTTTAAAAATCTCCTACTTGCCTTATGGGTTTTCCCTTGGAAGTTACTGTCTTCCTTAGGCTTGCTACTTAAAATTTTTTTCTTTATATTTTGCCAATTTAATTACAATACATCTTTGTATGAGTCTGCTTTTGTTGATTGTGATGGGAGTTCCCTGTGTCTCCTGGATGTGGATATTTGTTTCCTTCCCCAGATAAGGGAAGTTTTTGGCTATAATTTCATTAAATAAAGTTTATGTCCCTTTTTCTCTCTGTTCCTCCTCTGGGACTCCTATAATGAGAATGTTATTACATTAATGGAGTCCTTGAGTTCCCCAAGTCTATTCTCCTTTTACATAATTCTTTTTATATTTTGTTCAGCTTGAATTCTTTCCACTTCTCTGTCTTCTAGGTCACTGATTTGGTCCTCTGCTTCTTCCATCCTGCTGCTCTTTTCTCAAGCCCAGTGAGTATCCTTATGATCATTGCTTTAAATTCTCTGCCACGTATGTTACTTATACCAGTTTCACTTAGATATCTGTCTTGTCCTGTTCTTTCATTTGGGATAAATTTCTCTGTCTCTTCATTTTGTCTGTCCCTCTGTGCCAGTTTGTGTGTGTTAGGAAGGTCAGCTGTGTCTTCTGCTCTTGAAAGTAGTCTTCTGCTCTTGACTTTATGAAGAGGAGGTCCTGGAGTGCCCTGCAGTACAGTGTCCCCTGTTCCCCAGAACCTGACACTTCAGGAGACTATCCCATGTGTGTTGCTTATGTCTTGCTTTTGTGTCTGAGTCACTTTTCTGTAGTGTAGTTGTCTGAATTGACTCTCCGCCTTTTGTGGGCTGTGCTTGCTCTCTGTGGTGTTCGTGGGATGCAGGCAGGCCAGCTTTGAGGGGAAATGCCTACTGGTGAACTTGGAAGTGGGGCGGTACTGCTAGCAAAATTTGTGCTGAGCCACTAGTCCTATACTAGATCCCCCAAAGTGTTATGGTGGCTGGGAGCTATACACATGGGCAGCCACGGGCACATGGCTGGTTGCAGCATGGCGATTGCTTGGGCCTGGTCTACTTCAGTGGTGGCTCAGCCCAGTGAGTCAGTTGGGTGTGGCACAGTGGCTAGGTGCTGTGGGATGTGCAGCTTTAACAAAATTTGCCCTGAACCCAGTGCCAAGGCTTGCAAGGTTGGAGTGGGTGAGTCCTCAGGAGAACCCATGGGTGTAGTGTATTATTATCAGGTTAAATAGCAAGTGTCTGTGCACCCCACATGCCCCAGATGGCCCTGTGTTTATGCTGGAGGATTGGGGAGGGAAATTGTGCTTGACACCCCCATCATTTTGGGGGATGTCACCCAACACACTCTGAAATCTGTATGGACACATCTCTCTTCTGTTTTCTCTGGGTGTTGTGTAAACTGCCATGCTTAATTTGCCTCTGTGCAGGCTGCTGTCTCTTAAAGGACAGCCACCCAGCTCTCACTCACTGTCCCATAGGAACCTAACTTTAGAAGGCCCTGGCTTCAAGTTGCACAACTACCTCTTTTTGTGAAGATATGAGACCTTTATCTTTCTTCTGTATAAATCAATTAACTAACACAGATGGTCAATTTAATTACCATGCAAATTGTGGATGATACACAACAAATGTTCCCAAGTCCAGTTACTTGAGAACTAGTTACTGTTTATCTTGAGAAAGTATCTAATGACTTCTATCTTCTTGGCTATATAAAGGATAAGATTACTCTCTGTCTCTGTAATCTTCGTTGGATTGGCTGTGGTGCAGATCACACTCTTATTAAATTTGTATTCAAAATAAAAACAACTTCTTTCTCTTGCCTTTGTGGAGAGGTTTTCTGGGCTAGGAGGTTTTGGTTTTCGATATTTCCCCAACAGTATAAAAAATTATTATGAAACTTTTATAATTAAAATAGTGTGATATTAGTTCAAAGATAGAGACTTCACAGTAATAGAGCTCAAAAACGGACCCAAACACATATGGACATCTAACTTATGACAAATGTCATACTGTCAAATAATGAGAAAAGACATTCTTTTCTTTTTTAAAGTTTATTGATTTATTTTGAGAGAGACAGAGACAGCTGAGTGAGGGAGGGACAAAGAGAGGCAGCGAGAGAGAGAGAATCCCAAGCAGGCTCCATGCTGTCATGTAGGGTCCGATGTGGGGCTCGAACTCACAAGCCTGAGCTGAACCTGAGCTGAAACTAAGACTTGGACACCTAACCGAATGAGCCACCCAGGTGCACCAAAAGAACATTATTTTCAACATACAATGCTGGTCAGAGGAATATACATATAAGAGGAAATATTCACTCCTTCACATCATTACAAAAATAAATTCTGTTAGATTTTAGGCCTAAGTGAAAAGGTGACATAAGAAAAAGTTTCTAGAAGAGAAGAAGAGTATATTCACATCATTAACATGAACCCCAAAACAGCATTAATTACAATGAAATAGACTGATAATTGGTTTACATAAAATGTAAGAATTTTGTGTACCAAAGATGTGGAACCTTAAAACATAGGACACATTATCTGTAACAAATGCAACTGATTACAGGTTGTAAATAATATAAAAAAGTCATAATTTAACAATAAGACACCTAATTTGAGAATAATCAACAAGACAAATCTTAATAAAAGAAGATACTCAAAATTCCAATAAACATGAAAAAAGTGTTAAGATTTGTAGGTTGGCTAAAAATACAGCTTTTCTTGGATTCATAAGAGAGAAGAGACATAGGGAAAACTATATACAAAGTGTGTTCAACATTTGAAAATCAATCAATGTAATCCTCTGTATCAACAGACTAGAAAAAGAAAAATCATGATTCTATCAATAGATGCAGAAAAAACATTTGACAAAATCCAAATAATTCATGATAAAAACTCTCAATAATCTAGGAAAAGGAGAGAACTTTCTCAACTTCATAAAGACTATCTACAAAAAACCCCAAAGCTAACATCATATTTAATGGTGAAAATCTAAAAGGTTTCCCACTAAGATCAGGCACAAGGCAAGGATATCCCCTTTTATCACTCTTTTTCAATGTCCTACTAGACGTCCTTGCTAAGGCAACAAGACAAGAAAAGGAAATAAACGGTATACAGATTGAGAAATAACACATAAAACAGCCTTTGTTAACAGACGGTTTTCTTTATAGGAAGTCCAAAAGAATCAACAACAACAACAACAACAAAAAAAACCCTCTTGAAACTAATAAGAAATTATAGCAAGGTTGAAAGATACAGGGTTAATATAAAGAGGTAAACTTCTTTCCTACATACCAACAATGAACAAGTAGACCTTGAAATTAAAAAATGTGATCATTTATATCAAAACACCCAAATTTAAATATTAGGTATAAATCTTATAAAATATGTACTATATTTATTTGAGGAAAACTACAAAATTGTGATGAATGAAATCAAATAGAACTAAATAAATGGAGACATATTCCATGTTCATGGATCGGAAGACTCAACTTTGCCAAAGTGGCAGTGTCAGTTTTTCCCAAATTGATCTATAGATTCCATACAATCCCAATCAAAATCTCAGCAAGTTATTTATGAATATCAACAAACTGATTACAAAGTATATATGAAGAGGTAAAAGACTCAGAATAGCAAACACAATATAGAAAGAGAAAAACAAAATCAAAAGACTGACACTTCCCAGCTTCAAGACTTGTTTATAAAATTATAAGTAATCAAGACAATGTGGTATTGGTGAAATAATAGACAAATAGATCAATTTTGATCTAGCCAAAACTAATATATGATTATGTAAGTCAAGATAGGGCTTATCTTTTCAGATAAAGGGAAATACCATGATTGGGAAGGCCAGAAGAGGGTTTCAGAATCCTAGTATCCCATCTTTACCTAGTGAAGGTTATAGGAGTATAGTCACTTTTAGATTTGTGAGCTTTCTGGCATACATACTATGTACATATTCGTACATATACTATAACAAAAGTTTAAAATGTGAGGAGTTGTGTACCGATTAATGGTCTCACTTTGCAAAGATCAAAAAGCCCTTGGGATGAATATTGGTAATGGCTGCCTAATGTTGAGAATGGACCAAATGCTACTGCATTGTATACTTAAAAAGGGTAGCTTTTATTATGAATATAATACCACAATTTTAAAAATTAAAAGAATAAAATGAATAGCAAAATAATGCCTGAACTGAAGTCACTAGATGAGTCATGGAAAGAGCAGAAGAGGAGGGTAATAAATCTAGAGAGACTGAAAGGTCTCTTCATAGTCAACAGGCCACAAATGCCACACAACAGGAATGTTGTGTGGGACAATGTGGTAAATACTGAGAAGGGGAATTTCAAATCAGAGATTATTTGATAAAATCATAAAATTGATATGAAATATATAAAACTTAAAAAGTAGGAAGCAAAAATTTCCCAAATCACAAGCAGAATTTAACATAGTACTGGAGGTCCTGGCAACAGCAATCAGACGATGACAACAAAAAAAAAATAAAAGGCATCTAAATCAGTAAGAAAGAACTAAAACTTTCACTATTTGCAGATGACATGATACTCTATATAGAAAACCAGAAAGACTCCACCAAACAACTGCTAAAATTGATAAATTCAGTAACGTCACAGGATCCAAAAATCAATGTACAGAAATCTGTTGCATTTCTATTCATTAATAAAGTCACAGAAAGAGAAATTGAGGAATCAATTGCATTTACAATTGCACCAAAAACAATCGTATACCTAGGAATAAACCTCAATAAAGAGGTGAAATACCTGAACTCTCAAAACTATAAAACATTGGTAAAAGAAATTGAAGACAACACAAAGAAATAGATATTTCATGCTCATGGATTGGAAGGACAAATATTGTTAAAATGTCGATACTACTCAAAGCAATTGACACATTTAATGCAATTCCTATTAAATTCTGACATCGTTTTTACAGAGCTAGGAAAAACAATCCTAAAATTTGTATTTAACTACAAAAGACTCTAAATAACCAAACAAATCTTGAAAAGCAAAGGTAAACCTGGAGTCATCACATTTCCAGACTTCAAATTATATAACACAGCTGTTAGTGATCAAAACAGTACGGTACTAGCACAAAAATAGATATATAGATCAATGGAACAGAATAGAAAACCAACAAGGAACCCACAACTATATGGTCAATTAATCTTCAACAAAGCAGGAGGAAATATCCAATGGGAAAAAGACCATCTCTTCCACAAATGGTGGTGGGAAAACTGGACAGCCACATTCCAAAGAATGAAACTGGACCACGTTCTTCCACCATACATAAAAATAAATTAAAAATGGACTAAAGACCTCAATGTGAGACAAGAAACCATAAAAATTCTAGAGGAGAGCACAAGAAGTTACTTCTTTGACATTGACTGTAACAGCTGCCCTCTAGATATGCCTCCTGAGGCAAGGGAAACAAAAGCAAAAATAAACTGTTGGGACTTTATCAAAATAAAAGGCTTCTGCACAGTGAAAGAAATAATCAACAAAACCAAAAGGCAACATACAGAATGGGAGAATATTTGTAAATGACATATCTGATATAGGGTTAGTATCCAAAATATATAAAGAACTTATAAAACTCAAAACCCCCAAAACAAATAATCCAGTTAAAAAATGGGCAGACATGAATAGCCATTTTCCCAAAGAAGACATCCAGATGACAGACAGATACATGAAGAGATGCTCAACATCACTCATCATCAGGGAAATACAAATCAAAACTACAATGAGATATCACCTCACATCTGTCAGAGCAGCTGAAATAAACACAAGAAACAACAGGTGTTGGCAAGGATGTAGAGAAAGGGCAACTCTATGGCACTGTTGGTGGGAATGCAAACTGGTGCGCCTCTGTGGAAAATAGTATGGAGTTTCCTCAAAGACTTAAAAATAGAACTACCCTACAATTCAGTGATCACACCATTAGGTATTTACCCAAAGAATACAAAAATACTAATTCATAGGGACACATGAACTCCAATGTTTATAGCACCATTATCTACAATAGCTAAATTATGGAAACAGGCCAAGTGTCCATTGATTGATGAATGAATAAAGAAGACGTGGTGTATATATATATATATATATATATATATATATATGTTTATATATAAGCACACACACACACACAATGGAATACTACTCAGACATAAACAAAGAATGCAATCTTGCTATTTGCAACAACGTGGATAAAGCTAGAGAGTATAATGCTAAGCGATATAAGAGAAAGACAATTACCATATGGTTTCACTAATATGTGGAATTTAAGAAACAAAACAAAGGAACAAAAGACGAGAGAGAGGCAAACCAAGAGACAGACTCTTAACTATAGAGAACGAATTGATTACCAGAGGGGAGGGGGTGGGGGATGGGTGAAATAGGTGATGGAGATTAAGGAGTACGCTAGTCCTGATGAGCACTGGGTGAATCAGTGTTGAATCACTACGTTCAACTATATTCAATCACTACATTGTACACCTGAAACTAACATTACACTGTATGTTAACTAGAATTTAAATAAAATTTTGAAGAAAAAAATAAGTACTTAAAAAAAAATCCAAAGCAGTATTGGAAACAAAACTAAGCAGACAGAAACATAAGAAGATAGGAGTTTACAGTTGACTGAGTATGGCTGATTAGAAAGAAGAAGGATGATTGGGGCTCTGGGATTTACATTTAATGGAACATCATAATTTAATGGTATTTCTACCCCTCAGTCCTGGGGTGATACTTCAGGAAGCAGCGGGAATAGGTTTGGTATTTGGGCATTAATTTCTGTGTCCCTCTCAACTGGTCAGATAAGAAGAATCTCGTCAAGAACATTTCTAGGATTAAAAAGTCACTATCACTCCAAACTTCTAATAGATACCAAACACAGATAGCTTGATAAAACAAAGTGTCAATTTTTATGAATATACAAATGGATAACTTTACAAATAAATTACTAGGGATGTTCGGTGCTGATCTCTGTGGCCCAGTCTAGCTCAGTACAACTTTTCCTGAGTTCAATTCACATTACTCTGGATTTGCCCAAGAGCTTAACCAGCTTCCATAATTTTTTATTTCAAGTCAAGTGTATTAACTGGTATTCTGTGTCTGTTGCATTTGTTTGCTTATTAATTCATTTTTTTATTCATTCATCTATTATTTATTCAGACCCATTGAATTGTGAATGGCACTAATGGAATTAGAAGATGAGAGAGAGAACCCTACCCTACCGAAGACTTCTATTGTAGTGAGTTATATCCAAATAAGTAATGCCCATGACCATCTAAAATAATAAAGTAAGTCTCCCCTCATCATGGTTTTTCCAAATGTTCCCACCTGCTATTGCTACAGGATCCCTCTTGCATTTTTTTCCTTTCAAATCATTCCTTACTCTTCATTCTTTATTTCTCTGCTCACAGGCATGGCCACCACGTTTGAATGTAACATTAGAATGGGTATCACGGGCCGCTAACAAGAATGTATTTACTCTACTGTTTTAAAAAGCATCTTTTCCAGCTGAATTGTCTCACTCAGTTTGTATGAACATTCAAAGAGATAATTGACAAATTTTAATTAAAAATGCCAAACACAGTATATTCTCTTATTTTCAGGGAAGATGGAAACTTGGCACTTTTCATCTCAGAAGAAAATAAAAATTAGGCAAGTATAGTTTTGCATTAGACAATGGAAAACATTGAGACTGGCACCAAATAGGGACATGTTAATATCGCTATTAGAGGAATACAGATATTTAAGTTTGAGTTGCAAAACTCAGTAAATACTGCCAGGATACAGCACGTTGTTTTTTCCTATCTGTGATCACAAGGGGCTATGATGCCAGAAGGTCCCTACAACTCAGGCTGTTCTCCGTGGACCACTGTCCTTTACAGGTTCCATGCTCTGTTGACCCAAGCCAAGTTAAATCTCCATTATATCATCAACCTGGTGCCCCATAGTTCCAGAAACTTTCTCCAACGGATGCTAAAATGTGAACGCCCTAATGCTGACATGTGTCATAGCGAATGAGAACCAACTGGCTCTCACTCTCCAAATTAGCCTTTTAGCCTTTTAAGGAGGACAGAGAGGCTACTTAAAAAAATAAGAATAAAAAAATAAAAAAATAAAAAATAAAAAGCCTTATTGCTGTCTCATCATCTCCCGGAAAACAGATCAATACAAAACAAAACTAAAACAATTTCACCCTTCCTGTAAGAACAGGCAGTTACAAAGTTTGGCAACTCTGCACATTACAATCGCTTTCAAATCTGTTTTTGCCCATTTATCCCCACCTCCAGGGCCCCCGTACAGACTCTCAGCATTTCCACTCTGGGCCGTGACTGCTACTACCTGTTCATTTTCCTTCCAACCCCCAATTCAAATGGACAGAGCTGTTTTCTTTTCTTTCTTTTCTTTAAAGTTGTATTTATTTTGAGAGAGAGAGAGAGAGAGAGAGAGAGAGAGAGAGGGAGCTAGTGGGAGAGGGGTAGAGAGAGAGGGAACCCCAGGCAGGCTCTGCACTGTTAGCCCAGAGCCTCTATATGGGGCTGGAACTCATGAACTGTGAGATCATGATCTGACCCAAGGTCGGACTCTTAACCAACTGAGCCACCCAGGTTCCCCAAGAAAGCAGTCTTTCTAAAGTATGTCAGATCATCTGTGGCTCCTTATTGCCATGGGGAAAGCATTCCAAATTCTCCGTATGGAGTAGAAGCCCTGCCCCCCTTAATCTCCTCTCCTCCTCTTCCCAGACCTTGATTTATATGGGCTGAGCCTTCTTCTTCTCCTAATGCATTGCTTCTATCCACTTCTTAAGCCTCAGGCTGTCAACCACTGTTACAGGTGTTTCACCCCTAGTCACTAGCAGATAGATTAGGACCCCCTGTTACATGCTGACTTATCCCGTGTTAATTACTCTCTCACATGCATAGCACATTTTATAAATGAGCAATTGTGTGATCTCTGTGTCTCCTGCTGGGCTGAAAACTATGACATCAGTGTAGACACTCGTTCCTCACTTTGCCTGAAAATTGTCTGGACTTGTCCGGAACTTAGAAACTATTCACTATTTGATACAAGATGTTAGGCTGCCCAAATACAATAATGATATAAATTTGTATAATATTTAAATAAGTATAATTGCTATAAACATTACTGATTATAATAAACATAATAAAAGGACATTGATAATATAGTGACAAATGGCTGAGCTCCACCATTGTCCCCACTAAATGACTTACCAAAAGAATGTGTCTTTATAAAGAATCCTAATTTGGGGAAATTTTAAACTGGAGAGAAGGCATGTTTTCATTTTTTAAATCTCTGAATGATGGAGGATTAGAAGGTCCTATTTATTTTAAATCATAGAGTTTAAATTCTCCCATGTTAGTGTCTTTTGGGACTGCCCTGTTTAGTGGATACAATAAGAATAATTTAAATCAATTCTCTTGTTTATGTATAGATTTTTACTAAGGCATGTATAGCAGAGTTATCTATTTAGATTAAACATATCTCCCTAAAGTATGATCGGTGTTTTAATTTGGCTATCAAGCAGCTTTAAACTAAATAAAAACATAGACACAGAAAAATTAAATGCAAAATAAAATATTTTTCCTCAAATTTCAGTGATTCCGATGAAATAGATGTCAGTTGGGGCATTTAATTATGTTTAAGACTACGACACACTACCAGCTACATTTTGGTCAATGAGTACAGTCCTACTGTTGACTCTACAACCTCCATGTGCCCTACATATTTTCTTAGGAGAAGATATTTCTTACATCTACTTTTTAAGAATTAAAGTTCTTCAAGATAGGGAAGCTTTTAACATTATCGTTACAGCGATAGTTTATGAGCACGGGGCTCAAGGAAAACACCAATGAAAGTCACTGGGTCCAGTCTGGACTTTGGGCAAAAGGCTGACAACCATCATGGGCCCCATTTTCTCAGATCTTGTGGAGAGACATCCTTGGGCTGGGGTAGCTGGATACAGTGTGGAGCTGTGCTCCAACCAAGAGTCCTATACTCTTTTATGCAACAAACATGGGTGCCATGAACACTTGGACTTGAATATTAAGTGGTCTGAAATCAGGCACGGATGGTTTAGGGCAGTACAAGAACTGCCAGACTCCCAATGTCAGTTGTCGCACAGGCACAACTTGGGGACTGTGATTCTATAAGAATGGAGTCTAGGCACTGCTCTTCCCTCTTGGGAAAGCCCAGAACACTCCACTCACAAGGCAACATGACACATGTGAGCCCTGACGCCACTCATTGCAAATTCTGCCTGCTGTCTCCATTCTGTTTCTGTCTTTGTACAGAAACTCTTGTTTTCATGAGGACTGAGTTGAGACTGAGCTCAATATATTTTTTTTTTCTTTAGGACACTGAATATGTAGTGACCTGGAAATGTGTTAACAACCAAGAGAAATCTGTCTTTAAGTGATAATTTTCTAGATGAGAACAGGAATGAAGAAAGACAAAGCAACTAATCTCTTTGGGCATACTGGTTCACACCTGCTACGTCGTCTATTCCTGCAATACCCCTATAAAGTAGGCATTACAGGCCCTCTTTTAAAATTAGGAAAAGGAGAATCAGTTTAAATAAGTGGCCCAAGGCCTCACCACTAATAAAAGGCCATCTTGTTTGAACCCAAACCCCATTTGTTGGGCTGATTTTCTGTGGTTCCCTTCAGAGTTATCATGCACAACAGTTTGTTTTTATGACAATGACACAAAAGCTCGGGTCAGTGATTCAGTGATCCGTGCAGGCCCAAAATAATGTGCTGGTTACTTTTGTTCTCTCCTGTCCCATCTGACCATTCACTTGTCTGCAGTGGCTTTTCTGTCCAAATTCTAATTAAACCACACATCAGGGGTTTTCAAACTTTTTTAAAATTAGTTGAATCCATTTTTACATTAACATCTAAAACGGAGGTCCAAAATATAAAAATGACCAAAGAGGAATTTCTCTGGTGAATGTGAGGTGAGGGCTTCAGAGCCCCACCTCTTCCTCAAATACAATGTACCCTGGATCATGTATTGGAATACGGGGGCTTTATAGGACAGGGGATTTGAAAACCACCATGTTAGTGAGGAAATGCACCATAGGATACAAATGAGCGTGTCCAGCTGTGAGTTTCTGGTTTCCTGGAAATTCTATCTTGGACAGAAAGCCATGCCCCGTAGGAGAAGTGACGGTGATTCACATCTGTTCAGTTGCTACAGCAGCAAATGAAGGACACCATTGTCTCCAATGCTTCAGCTCACAGAATGGGGGAATTCACCTCATTACCCCTGGGTGCCTGTTACTGCAACTCAGTTTTATGGTGTACAAATGTCGGTGTCATAAAAATTATGCTCTCTATAGATCATCTTGAAATTGAACTAACCTCACCCTTACAATAAACTCTTAGGAAATCACATGAATTTGCAGTACAAGTTCATTTGTCTCCCTGATCCATTAAGAGTGCATTTATCATCAAATGCACTTAAAATAACTTAAAATAACTTACTGCTGTTTGCTTTCAACGGTGCAGGTGTCCAAGGTGTTGACATTCGCTGGGGAATCTCACAGGGAGGCAGAGATTCCTTTGGGGCACACGGGAAGCTGGTAAAGATTCTCTGAAAGAGGGAAAAATGAGATTCTGCAAATGGCAGAAATGAAAGCAGACAATGTAATCACTGGCTACATTAGCCTTTGGAAGAGTGTTTCTGTGAATGTGAGGTGGCAAACACAGTTCCCCTTTTAGGCAACAACACGGAGTGTCCTACTTGTGTTTACATTTCATTCTGCATTTTGTACTTGCCCCCAGAGCTTAAATGGAAATAAAGGTGGTGATTATCCTTACTATTTGAGGGTAAGAAAAAAGTTAGAATTTTGCGGTCGTTGTTTCCCTGGCGCCAATTTGTCATATGAAATATAGCAAAATTACGCAGCCCCTTCAGTTTGGTGGGTTAATCAGATAGTCTTTTCAGAGACTATAAGATGCCATCTCTCTGTGGACCCTTCAGCCATTACACCCATACACCTCTTCACCTTTCAAACAACACCAGAACAGCAAAACCAAACAAAATGGACTCTTCTGTTCCTGCCAAGAATCATCCAGTTTCTTCTTTCATAGACAATAACAAGCCACCTCAACCCATTCTCCACATAACTAGCTTCAGTCTATAGTCTGAGGGGTGCTGGGGTGGCTCAGTCTGTTGAGCGTCTGACTCTTGATTTTGGCTCAGGTCAGGATCCCAGGATCCTGGGATCGAGCCCCGCATAGGGCTCTGTGCTGAGTGTAGAACCTGCTTGGGATTCTCCCTCTCTCTCTGCCCCACTTCCCTACTTGCTCACCCTCTCTAAACAAACAAACAAGCAAACAAACAAACAAAAAACTATAGTCTGAACCCCGACATCTCTTTCTACTCTCATCTAGTTCTCCATTTTGGAATAAGGGCAAAGAACACTATAGCAGAAAGTCCATGGGGGGCCTTGGGATTTCAGACTGTTTAGGGTGAACCTGGACTTGTGCAGAATTCATAAAATTATGTCAGAAACATTGGTGGAAGAGAGAGGAAATCGTATACAGGAAGACAGTCTACCTGAGTCATGAACTCTAAGGTGGAAACTAGGCAGACAAGGAAAATTCTGTGAAGAAGCAGGAAACCTGAGGTCCAATGTGGGATTTCTCTACTCTTTTTTTTAATATTTCTTTTTTAAAAAAATTTTTAATGTTTTATTTATTTTTGAGAGAGAGAGAGAGAGAGAGATAACGTGAGCAGAGGAGGGTCTGAAGGGGAGACACAGAATCTGAAGACCTTCTCCAGGCTCTGAGCTAGCTGTCAGCACAGAGCATGACGTGGAGCTCGAACCCATGAACCGTGAGATCATGACCTGAGCTGAAGCCGGTCGCTCAACCGACTGAGCCACCCAGGGGCGCCCCTCTTTTTTTTTTTTTTAAACTTTTTTGGGTGTCTCTTCCTTTGCTGATAAGGGCACTAATCCCATCATGAGGACCCTCATGACCTCACCATCACATTGTTGCACATTGGGGTTAGAGCTTCAACGTAAGAATTTTCTGGAGACACATTCAGTCCCTAACACTCTAACCTTAACCAGCTATTAAATCATGCTGAGGCTATAAAACAGGAAATAACAAAACCTCCCTCAAAGATTCAGTTCAACAGCTGTTGTGATGCATAAATGAGATGTTGCAGAAAATAGTGTTTAGGGGGTGCCTGGGTGCCTCAGTTGTTAAGCATCTGACTTTGGCTCAGGTCATGATCTCACAGTTCATGAGTCTGAGTCCCACATTGGGTGAGATCGAGCCCTGCTTTGAGTGAGCTTGAGCCCCACTTATTTCTCTCTCTCTCTCTCTCTCTTTCTCTCTCTCTCTTTCTCTGCCTCTCACTCACTTGTGCCCTCTCCCTCTCAAAAGAAAGAAAGAAAAAGAAAGAAAGAAAGAAAGAAAGAAAGAAAGAAAGAAAGAAAGAAAGAAAGAAAGAAAATGGTGTTGAGATTGATGTCTCATACACAATGCAACCAGAAAAAAAATTGTTCCCTTTAGTTCTCTCAGGGAAATACATAGCTATTTCTTAAACAAAGGAGTACTTAAACAAAGGAATGAATACAACCTAGGGAAGCATACATCTAGTTTCCAGATGATTGAGTCATTGAGCACATCTCTGCATTGTAAGTTCAGCTCTCAGTTCTTCGCCTGGAGTGGTCTTTGAAAAGGATTCAGTCCTCAGAGGATCCCACCATGATGTTAAGGTATTTGGATACCATTATACATGTGATCACTTATGCGCATAATATTTTAGAAAGATTGCTGATAGACGTAGGAACTTCTAGAGGCAGATGATCGGGTTAGGAACTGTTTAGAAGCCACAGAAATGGGTGAAACAAATGCCACAAGTTGTCAGATTTAGCAAATAAAAATATAACAATCACAGTAACATCAGAATCTCAGATAAACAATAAATAATATTATGGGAAAGTTATGTGTCATGCACTGTTTGGGACCTACTCATACTAACAAGTATTCCTTGTGGATCCAACATTCAAATACAGCCCTATACTTAATCCCTATATTTTATCTGGCAATCCTAGCTACAAGGAGCTGAGTCTCTTGCTGGAGACAGTGCAAATGCATGAGACAGATATGTAACATCACAGTCATGAGCACATATGTATATTTTTATTTGAACAGGATGAATTGGTGGGTATACAAATTTCTGAGTGAACTACAGGAAAGAATTAGGTGGCATTATGTGGGGGAGAATTTCTCTATTTTTTAAATGTTTTATTTATTTTTGAGAGAGACCATAAGTGGGGCAGGGGCAGAGAGAGAGAGAGAGGGGAACAGAAGATCCAAAGCGGACTCCATGCTGACAGCAGAGCCCAATGTGGGGCTTGAACTCGCAAACAATGAGATCACGACCTGAGCCAAAGTTGGATGCTTAACCGACTGAGCCACCTAGGCACACCCTGCATTTTTTATAAAGAAAGGTACCCACACTAATGTAAACAAGGAGGAAGCATTACCACAGAATTTCCTAATATCTGTTGCTGTTAGCCTATGGTAACCTTGGGATTCCCAGAAGTAATCTTAGGATCCAACCTTCCCATGCCCACTGAGTTTTCTATAGTCTGTCTTCATTTCCCACCACTGCTCGCTCAAGTCAAGTACACAGCTCAGGTCATTCTCCAGACTCTTTTACTGGCTTCCCAATGGAGCAAGTCCTAGGATATGTGTCTTTTCTTTATAAAGACATGAAGAAATGCTTCACAGACATTCCCTTCAGTTTCCGGGATGATAGCACCTTCTCAATTTTTCAACTTGTCATGTGGTTTTTCATGAATATATTATAGGTTACTTCAATACATATATCCCAACATGGCAATGTAAACAAGCCACCAGCAAAGGAAGAGTTGACTCTAGTTTACAAATTCCACTTGGGATAATGCTCACACCGTTTGGGTTTTTTCCAACCTTCATGATACAGAAAAGAAACTATGGGGAGGCATCTTATTCAAGGAATATAAATGAGGTACCTGCCTGAGCTAGCATTGGGCTGCCACAGTAAGTGCTAGAAATAAACTCAAATTTCAAAATAAAACTCAGGTTAACTAAACATTTGCTTTCTTAACTTATCTAGATCTGTAATATCCATAGGAATCCACATTGACCAACATGCAAAACCAGGCAAGATCTCTCTGTCTCAGAAGGGTAACCAGGGTGACCAAAATTGTATTACTCCAACCTGATGAAATGAGGGTGGCAACACGGTCTGCCCCTCAAAAGCAACAAGAAAGCTGGGAAAAAGGTCACCACCGACCATTGCAGTGCTCTGGAAATTGGCCGAAGACATGAAATAAACGAAGATGTATTCATTCATGAAACTATGAACTTTTATTTTTTTTAAATGTCTACTTATTTATTTTAAGAGAGAGAGAAAAAGAGAGAGAGGGAGGGAGAGAGAGAATCCCAGTTGGGCTTGGCTCTGTCAGTGCAGAGCCTGACATTAGGCTCAATCCCACAAACCATGAGATCATTACCTGAGTCAAAATCAAGAGTCGGATGCTTGACCAACTAAGCCACCCAGGTGCCCTGACACTATGAACTCCTGATGAGAACACAGCATCATTGTCCCTGCTCCCCACTCCATACCCCCCCCCCCCCCGCACTCAATATGGTCTTTCAACCAGGGCAGGGCAGGCAGTGAATGCCAGCAGCTTTCTTCTGACGGTTAAAGGGTGCTCCCTTAATTTGGACATTGTTACTGGCAAGGAAACAAGACCAGCAGCTCCAGTAACCTGAACCTCTGGTTCCATTTAGGACAGGAAATGGAACAGCAGACTAGCCTGGGATTAAGAGTGAGTTCTGGGAGGTAAAACAGCCATAGGGCTCGAACTAATGTGAATTGAACATTTACAACTGGTTAATTTTATAATAGATAATGTCTATCTATATAAAGCTGTAAAGAATTCACGAGACATTAAAAAAATACGATTCAAAAGGAATAACCCAACCTACATATCTAGATACCAAGTAACTCTGTAGAAAAGGCATTAATAAACTAGGTCTTATTCAGAAGATTTTAATTTAATGTATACGTTCATTTTTAAAGTATCATAAAAATCCATTAATTTAAAAAAGTATAATGCAAATTCAAGAACAGCACTGTCAATATAACTTCTTGCAATGATGGAAATATACAGGTGTTCAGTCCAACATGTTGGCTCCCATTCACATGGGGCTTTTGAGTACTTAAAATGTGGCTAATGTAACTGAGAAAGTGAGTTTTTCATTCGATTTCATTGTAGTCAATTTAAATTTAAAAAGCCATTTTTGATGAGTGGTTACTTTACGGCACAGCATAAGTCTAGAAAGTTTGTATTGGCAAACATAATTTTGTTTATGGAAAATGGTCATTTCAAAATAACGGGAAAGTACTGGGTAACATAAAATATCTTTTTAAGGCTTCCAACTCCAGAAATGCAGATAAAGGGACTATGATGCTATTTTACCCAATTAAAATTGACAAAAGAAAAAAATATTATCCATTAGTTGACAGATTGTTTGCTAATGGATGGAGGCACTTAGGAACTTGATTTTTAAGACACTACTAATTGAATTATCAGGGAATCTGGTTTCTGGGAGAAAATTGGTTGTACATGTCAAATAATTTAAAAGCATACGTGTATAGTTGACTCAGAAATTCCACTTGTAGGAAATGGCCCTAAGAAAACAATTTACAATGAGCCTAAGTATTCTCACTACTGTGATTACAATAACAAAACACTGGTAGTAAATTAAATATTCAAGAACAGAAGACTAGTGACATCACTGTATTGGTAGGATTATAGCGTATTTTAATATTTATTGAACTTAAAATCTGTTTATTGTTTTTTAGGAAGTACAAAAGGTAGGTAGTACAACATTAGAAAATGTGCTTTTATTTTTGGGATCTCTATGTCTGTATTTATCTGTCTCTGTATCTAGAAGCAGATAAATCAGTGGAGCCGCAGGCCTTATCTATGGATGATAAAATTATGGGCATATCAATTAGGAATCTCTGTTGGCAAGCACACAAACCAATTCCAATTACATTATTCAAGCACTGTTTATTTAAGATGACTGAAAAAATACATTAACCCATATTGACTCTGATTGAGGAGAAAAAGAAAGAGAATGAGAATGAATACTTCTCTAAAAAAGCACAGAAGAGTAGAATTATGTGGTGTACAGCTCAATAGCTCTATGACAATAAATTTATAAACCTGGAGATCTCCTAATGGTCCAGACATTAAGCCTTTAGTTACTAGACTGTGAGATAGCCCAGGGGGTCTTTGGGGAAGAGCCCAGGTAGCAGGGACCAGGATTTGGGGAAGAGTTCAGCGATTGGGTCAGTAGCTATGTACCAAGCAGTACCGAGTTTCACTATTTTAACAGCCACTAAGGTTGTACTAGTACAAATAAACTATCAGTCTTATCTACATCTATATCCATACGTACCATGTTTACTATTTTCTTCACGAGGCCTCTGTTCTGTTTTTTAGATGCATGTTTCAAATATGTTTCTCAGGAAGGAATGGGATGGGTGCACTATTCTAAACATTCCCAAAATTACTAAAAAAATAGATAGATTAGATAGATAGATAGGAAAATGAACAGAGCTATTACTTTTCAAATAATATCTTTCTACATTTAGAACTCTCTCATCACAATCATTTTTTAAATGATGTATAGATATCTTTCCTCTGACTTCTTTATAATAAAAAGTTTGTTGAGGTACAACTTACGTACTGTAGATTGCATAAAGAGCATTAATATGAAGACATCTTAACAAATATCATCATGTACTTATCACTTTGTTGTTACCATTCATTTCACGATATAGAATATTTCTAGAACCCTGGCAGGTTCTCTCTTATCTCAGGGGTAATCAATATACTGACTTCTTTCCTCTGACCTCTAAATGCAAATTTTTGCACTTGAGGAATCTGCTAGCAGTCGGATTTTATGTCTCTTTTAGTCTTTTGACCTGGGAGCTTATGTATTTTTAATGGTAGAGACTATGGATTTGACCACGTGCGCCTAAGAGGAATGGATGGATTCCATTTATGGATGTTCTCCTGACTAATCTAGCCTAGAACTCTGAGCATGTTCAGTCTAAAGATTCTGACCTTTCCAGGCAGAGAAGGACAAATGCCATATGTTTTCACTCATATGTGGAACAGGAGAAACTGAACAGAGGACCATGGAGGAGGGGAAGGGGAAAAATAGTTAAGGAGAGGGAGGGAGGCAAACCATGAGAGACTCTTAAATACAGAACAAACTGAGGGTTGACAGGGGTGGGGGAGAGGGGAAAATGGGTGATGGGCATGGAGGAGGGCACTTGTAGGGATGAGCACTGGGTGTTATATGGAAACCAACTTGACAATAAACTATATAAAAAAAAAGGAATAGAATATTTAAAAAAAAGATTCTGACCTTTCTTCTTCAGAGTTAATGCTCCTCTATTATCTGCTTAATTATTGTCTCTACTCTCTTTGTTCTTTCTTCTACTTCTGAAATGCATATATTAAATATGATAAAACTCTTGGTCCTCCTGGGCTCTTCTCTTCTTCTTCTCTTCTTGGTCCTCCTAGGCTCTTCTCTTCCTTTCTTATTTTACTCAATGTTTTGAGAGATTTCTGGCTTGATCACTCAGACCACCAGTTGAGGCCTCCACAACGGCTAGCCTGTTCTTCAGCTAATCTAAAAAATGATTAATTGTGAAACCATGGCTCAGAGTGTAGGAAAGTCTCTTTGCTGCTCTAATTGAATTCCCATGGATGTACTTATTTATTTTTTTAAATTGCATTTTCCATCTGTCTTTTTCTAGCAATTCTGTTTCTCTGGTTCTGATTACTTTTCTTTGTCTTGTTTTCTCCAACCTATGCACTCCCAACCCCACTCTATTGTAGACAAGTAGTGATTTCTCTCAACCCACTGGTCTAAATGATGGTCATTGGAATAATCTAACTGGTGATGGAAAGCCACAAGCATTTTCCCACAGACTTGCAGTATAGAAGCAAGACATTTCCCTAATGATGGTGATCAGCCTTTCATGTGGTTATTTTCCATCACTTTATTCTCTTTTGTGAATTTCTCTTCCTCGTGTACCCATTTTCACATTCGATTGTTTGGTTTTCTTACTGATTAATTTTGAGGGTTCTCTACACTCTGGATACAAGTCCTTTGTAGTTTGCAAATATTTTCTTCAGTCTGTAGATTGTCATCATCATCTGAAAAGTGTCCTTCACTGGACAAAAGTATTTAATTTTGATAAAGTCCAATTGACTGATTTTTTTATTTAATAAATCATGATTTTGGTATCATGACTAACAATATCCCCCAAATCCTAGGTGCTGCAGACTTTCTCCTATATTTTTCTTCTACAGCTTTTATATTTAAAATCTAATCCATTTTGAGTGAATTTTGGTATATATCTTAAGTGAAGATTCCCCCCCCTTTTTTTTACTTTAATTTTTTAGAACAATTTAAGGTTCACAGCATTTTTTAAGCTCTCAGTTGATGATCTTGCTTCCTAATTCACTGAGAAATTGAAGAAATCAGAAATTAAAGCAATCAGAAGATAATTTCTCATGAGTTTGTAACTCACATACATACCTAACAACATCTATATCTATATGCTCTGCCTTCCCCCACATTACAACAGATTAACTAAACTTCCTTTCTAAAAGCATTTCCTCTTTCCTCTCTTTTTTACACTAGAACAAACCCCAGAATATTCCCCTCTTAAATATTATCAGTTTCCTAATATAAGCCAATTACTTACATTAGCATATGAACATACTGTCTCTTCTATATTAAAAATCTATCTCAAATACTTTCCTCTTAAACTACTACCCATTTTTTATTTGCTCCCTTCTCGTCAAAAGTATTTCCAAGTATTGAATATAGTCATTGTCTCCATTTCATCTCTTTCTATTTTGTCTTACAGCCATAGTAATCAGTGATTTCCCCCATTATTCCATTGAAATGCTTTTTTAAACACTCTTTATGTTATTAAATCTAATGTTCAAATTTTTGTCCCTATCTTAGTACAGTAGCAGTTTATGCAGTTAATCCCTCTCTCCTTCTAGAAACAAAATCATGACTTGGCCTCCGGTCTAGATTTTCCTCCTCTTCCATTGGTTGCTCCTTATGGGGCTTCTTTGTTATTTTTCTGTCTTTTCCCTGGCTTCGGCAGGATAGTGTCCCTGGGATTTTTAAATCTTCATCAAAGTCCCAAATATTTATTTCCCTTCAATAACCAGCCGATGGCCTCCTTCTTTGTGCCATCTTCAGGTCTCTTGTGCCTTCCACCTGGAACAAATTCCCTCTTGTCCAAAGATTTTGCTTATGTCCTAACAGAGATGCTCTGTATAGATCTGGATCCTGTTGCCCAGAATGCTTCCAGTGCTCCTCTGCCACATCAAGGAAAAGACTCCCCCCTTAAGAGGTGAGGATCTAGGGATGTGGGAGGATAATCCAGAAGGCAAGACCGTCTGTAATTGATGGGCTGTAGAGTAGTGAGACTCATTCCAGGTAAGTAAATGACTTGAGTGTTGTCTTTTATGATGCTGAAAGACCAGTTGTAGCCAAAGCATAGGGTAGAGTGACAAAAGATGAATGGCTAGCATTGGGGTCTTCTTTAAGGCATCCCATAGCTAGGATAGCCAGTTCTCTCTTGCTCAGGAGATAAGCCGTCAACATTAACCAATATTTTTTCTTAGCAAGCGTGATTTGTTCTCACATTCAGGGCTTTCTTGGCAGGATCCCTAATAAAAATTTATTCTTTTCTCCATTTTTCATGTTTGCTTTCATTAGTTTCCTGCAGCGCTTCTCCCTGCACCTATCTTTGCTTTATTAAAGCTCATAGGTGGAAATTATCATACACTAAAGAACACAAATAAACTTTTATTTAGCAAGCTGTGGAAATCAAGGGCATGCAGCAAAGACGATTGAGTTCATTAAGCACCAATGGCACTAATGTGCTCTCACTCATTACTCATTCACTTCACTGATTGCTTTAACAGAATAGGAGACACCACTTCTCACTGGGATCGTCAGACTGTTCTCTATGGGAGTCAGAGAAGACAGAAGACAGGGCAGGCAGACCTAGGCACCTTGGCTTGTTAGGAGACACAGTGGAGTGAGAGCATTAATCACTGACACTTCCAGGTGTGTATTCATTCTCTCACCTCTCTTTCTCACTATACATAGAGGGAGTAGAAGGAGGTGGTAAGAGCCATGTGAGCTTAAGAGCTCCTCTCAAATGGGAGTTTTACACTCAGCATTTGGGGGGAACAAGTTGAGGGGATCCAGAAAGCAGCATTTACCACCTAGTGCAATCGTTTATTTTGACTATAAACCTGTGTTTACAAAGTCAGCTCAACACTGACTCTACCCCTGCGACTGCTAGAAGCATCCTTTCCTCCAAATGATAGCAAGAACTCATGATACATTTCATTGTAACTTTCATTCAAGGTCTTATGATGTTTATAAACTGATTTTCAGACTCTGGGAGAAAAGAGAGTCTGTAAGTTTCTTCTATTTACACATGAGAACAGATCGCAACAAATTATGATCTATGTATACCTAAATTAATAGTACAATGTCAGTTATGACATCACATGAAAAAGGGATAGACTAGGGGATTTTAGTGAACCTTGAAAAAATGTTTGAAGTGGGATTACTTGAAACAGACTCTGTGGGACCTTGATGGACCTTGCAATATTTGGAGGGGGTGGTTTGGGACCTTACGGTGTTAGACAATCATTCTCTAGAGCGGCTGGTTTGCAATATAGCTATTCCTCAGTGGAACAGCACTACGACACGTGCTCCCAGGTGAGTAGCTCCAAGTAGTTATTTATTTAACAACAGCTAATGCTTCTGTGGCAATGACTCTGGTGAAGATATCTAGTAATATCATAATGAACATTCTCTCAGCTCTCAGTGTCAGGCACAAGGCTAAAACTTCACTTGTGCTGTGTTACTGATCTCCAAGATAATTCCATATGTTACCCCTCATTTCACAAATGAAAAAGAGGACAAAGCAAAAGGTCATACAGCTGGCAGGCAGCAGTTCTGGAAGTGAAAAACAAGGCTGCTTAACTTGAAATCTGTTGCACTTGACAGCTACCCTCCAAGATGTTAAAAGTCAGAAGCACTATCTACAAATGCATCCCCTGGAAAAGGCAATGATGCACACGTCTGCAAGGTAAGCAGCGGGTTGAGAACAGGAAAAGCAGAGCAGTTTGTCATTAAAGTTAGAGACTGCAGAGATGAGAAGAAAAACATCAGGGAACAGTCAGAGTGAACCAAGGGTACACATAAAAACCAGGGATACCACTTCAACTTTCCCTGTAGTTTCAGCACAAAAATGCAATGGACAGGACAATGTATGTAACCAGAACAAGAAACCCCTTACCTCTTTGGGACAGAGTTTTCCCCTCTCCATTCCATAAGAGTGGTGACAGGAAAGAAGAGAAAGGCTAGAATTTTATTGATCTTCCAAAGCAGAGTTGTCATTGAGCCTTCTCAGCAATGACTTCATGGGGACGTCAAAAGAAAATCTTAGCCAGAGACCACGTGTCCAGGTAAAATTGAAATTTATGACTAGAGAAAGCAAGGCAGTCATGGCCCAGCAGTTACCCAAGTCTAAAGGAAGAACTCTATGTTCAACAGGCCCTGGAGGCACAAGGACTGAATTCTTAGATTTGTTGGCTAGGAAGAAGCATAGGTGGGCTTTATTTTATTTCATGATTTTAAATGGAATACACATTTATCCTGGAAAAATTTGAATTTGTAGAACTGTATAAAGAAATCTGCATCGCCCCATATTGCCATCCTTCGGAGGCAATCATTGTTAGCTGACACAACTTTTTCATACCTTCCATCTACTGCTAACTTCAGACCCCAGATGGCCCACTAAAGACTAGAAATCCTAAAGGAGACTCTAGTTAATAGAAGCTGTGCAATTTGTGCCGAAAAAATATAAGGAAGGAAATCCTCTTTTCCCTTTTTCCCAGGATCTGAACAACCATTTCTTCCCCTGTGATGGACAATTTGATTAGGAAAGACTGCCTACACTCAGAGTAAATTTGACATGTTATTGGGGCAAGGGATTTTTCTATAGCCATTAGAGATAAGATTGACTGGTGATATGGAAATATGTGCTATTCTGGGATAGCCAGAGTAAGATCTTTGGATAACAGTTCCTTTGTTAGCCTCATGCCAAACTCAACAAAGTACCTAAGGGAAAGAAATTAGTTGGCAAACCACTTTCTTATCAAATCTTTTCCTGTTTTAGGGCTGTCACCCATTGAGGGAAGATAGTGGGTGAAAAAGTGCCACTTTCCATCACGGAAGGTTCTAAGGCACAGAATGTTCTTTCTCAAGAGTTTATTACTTCGTGTTAGTAAAGAGCTCTTCTCCAAGCTCTCTCAAAAATGGAAACTAAAATGAGATCAGGGACAACTTTCACCAACGTTTCCACTCTGGTATCGTATAAGGTGTGGTGGGGGCTGTAACAACTGGATAGTATGCACATGCATACAGAAATAGATCTCTTTGGTGCACTCATCCCTCAGCAGATATTTATTGGCCATCATCTACATGTCAGGGGGTATTTTAGTTGTTGTTTCTATGGTCACAAAAACAACCCATGTCTTGAAAGGGCTTCTATTTTAGAATGGGATACAGACAATAAATAATATCTCAAATAATGCAAAGTGTCACTTAGCCTAATAAAGTAAAAAAGAAGCATTATATATACATAAAATGAGATGCTTCTACTTTACACAGGATAGTCTGGCAAAGCTCTCTCAGGAGGTGCCCTTGAGCAGAGATTTGAATGAAGTGAGGTAACAAGAGCATGGACGAGTGGAAGGAAAACGAGCCAAACAGAAGAAAGCCTACATGTCAAGTCTTGGGAGGTAGAAGTGGGGGCTGGTGGTGAATTTGCTTGGCCTCCTTCAGAAAGAGGCCCTTGTGGCTGGTGAGGGAGGGAATGGGGAGGTGGAAGGAAGGGCCTTAAGATCACATAAGGAGAGCCCTACATACCATGGAAAGACCACGCCATGATTGTACCATGTACATCTCCCACTTCTGCAGCCCTGAAGATCCCTCTCGAGGTGCTCGCCGTCCATCTCTGATGATCTGGACACTCGCTGTTCCACTCCACTCCAAGGCATTTACTCTTTTTGCCAGCGGTACTGAACAATCTCGTGTACCCAGCTTCCGAGCCTCTTCCTTCCTCTCTGCACTTGGGTACACAATATCCTCAGCCTTGAACACTTTCCCCTGTATTGATCTGGTGAATTATGACCCCTCCGAGGAGAAATACCTTTTGCATAAAGCTTTTCCTGGCTCCCACTTGTCTTTTTGCCACTTCAATTCCTAGCACATCTAATGGCTGCTTTGCGGTAATTACCTGTCTGCAATACTGCTTCCCACCTAAGAGAATGAACTTCGTGTAGTCACAAACTAGGTCTTCGTCTTTAGATTCCTGCCGTTTGGCACAAGGCCCCATGCATGGTAAAAATTTTTTAAAAAGGTTATCATACTGAATAAATGAATGGGTTTGTGAGCGCCTGAATGAATGAAGATTGTCTGAATGAGTTTTACATTTGTTTTACTTCAGGCCAATGATACCAAGAGTCATTACAAAATGGACTTCTCTTTCATTCTCATTCAGCCAAGAAAACGATTTTTTCCTGAACTTTTTCCTTTTCTAATCGAACACTACAAGTGAAGTGAATGTCAAGAATGTTCTATGCATGGAAAATATAATCACTACATAATACACCTGTCAAAATGGTGTTTAAAATAAAATGCTAACAGACCCATATAACTGAAGAGGTTTTGTGGGAGTTGCTATTATAAAGTAGTTTTTAACACTCTGCACAGAAAATTATCACCTACGTGAAACTTTTAGAGCAACTATGATTTAGAGTTAGAAGTTGTACTTGACATTACCAGTAAACCACTTCAAACATTTCATACATCTGATTGTTGGTTTGCAAGTCCACAGGATGGGCCGACTCATGTGTTCAGGAATCAGGGACAAGGGAATGGAAGACATTTCAGGGTAAACTTTTTTTTTAAATATTGCCATTTATTTAGGGTAAATGTCTAAATTTAACATAGAGCCTAAGTATATGAAATTAATATGTGCCTGAGGATTATATAGGAATAATCAATGATATTCCATATAATTCAATGATCAAATTAAGTTGGTGGTAAAATGCTCTCATGAAAGTTGAGATATTAAAAATCAGAGGAAGGCTGGGAAAATGAATTAAAGATTTTTTTTCTTCCCTATTTATTCATGTCCAGTTTCTCTTTTTCTTGCTTTCTTTTTTGGTCACATTTGCTCTAGATGCTACAGACCTCTTTACCTCATCTCAGCAAGGATAGGATTGTGAGGTCCCACCAGCAAGACCTAATACAGAAAGGGTCCGTACATCTGTGTGGTCAGAGCTACTCCAAGTGTGGACATCAAATCTGGTGGCTTAATGAAAAGGGGGAGTCAAAAGAAGAGTTGATCCTTGGGGTCCAAAGCCAGGAGACGTGGGGGTGGAGAGAAGTGGAGAGCAGAGCAAAGAGAAAACACAACTAACACTCATTCTGTGTTTACCATGTTGTCAGGCACTAGCCTAAACCCTGAGCAGAGAGCACACAACGATACCCCAGCATCCGGGCACCTACCTGGAGCAGACTTGCTTATCTGTTGTAGTAATGACCTTGCACAGGTGGTCTGGTTCACAGGAGAGCCTAGTGGTGGTGACATGGATTGTCATTATTTTCCATGACTTTATGGATGTCCCTTGATTCTCTTCCTGCCATGAGCATTTCTCTTTCCTCAGGTTTTCAGTCAATTAATCTTATTGTGGACCCCTAAACCACTATCATTAAGCATCTTATTTTCTCTAAATATAATTGACTGAAAATAGTCCCAATGCTTCAAATGTCCAAGGACATCGTGCAGATCTTTAGCCCTTCTCTCTACTTAACTGCATGCAGCGATCACCATTTGGATGCCTCACCAGTCCCACACTTAGCAGAGCTATTCTCATCATCTTCCAATGAACTTCACAAGGCATTAATTAAATTATAAATTCTCTGGAGATATTATGCCTATATTTATTAATTTCACTCTTCTTAGGTGCAGGCTGACTGATTCTAAGATTTGTGTCTTAGTCTCTATGGTGTATGTTAGAGCACCTAGTGCAGTGCTGGGCACACGGAGGGATCCATCACATGTTCAGTTTTCTGACGTGAACTCAATGGTTGGGTAAATAGGGAAATGGAATAGCTAAGAAAACATAATTTGGTTAAAATACTTTGGACTGTTCCAAAAATATCTCTAGCATTAGTTTCAACCTTGGAGTCTGCAGATTCATGAGTTGTTTTCAAAATATTGAAGAATATAAAATATATTTTTGTTGAGCAAAATATATACATCTACATATATGAAAAGACACAATGATTTAAATTTCAATATTGCTTGTAGCACCAAGTGGAAACCACAAAGATATTCATTAATGCATGCTGGTAAAAGAAATGTGGTACATCAACAAAATCACATTAAATACTCTGTGTGTGTGTGTGTGTGTGTGTGTGTGTGTGTGTGTGTTCACAAGAGAAATGCAAGATGCAGAAAAGTGTGTGCATATTATCATTCTCCTTGGATTTATTGGAAGAATTCACACTGCACAAGAACCCAGGGGAAGATTAGGGTTCCAGCTAGAGTTAACATTAGGGTTCTGAGCAAGAGCTTGAAAGTCAAGCACACAAGGATGATTAAATTTTCATTGCATATTCTTTCCAATATTTGAATTTTTATTAGATGCTTACATTAGCCTTTTAAAAAGCTCCATCTGAGTTAAACAAAAGGCAAAACTATTAAAACTGCAGAGAAATCTGAGGCAACATGGTTTAATATTCAAATAAAATCAGAGGCAATTTCAGAAGGTCTCCCAAAGCATTCTTTTTCTGGGATATGACATTATGATTCAAGAGATCAAAGTCAATATCTTTGAATAGCTAGACCTTTTTATAATGGTTTTCCTGTTCTTTTTGTCTCACAGGATTGTGAAGTGTCTCTTCAGATATTTTGTCCAATTTTCTAATTGGGTAGTTTGTTTTCCTATTATGGAGCTATAAGACTTCTTTATATAATCTTGATACAAGTCATTTATCAGATATGTGACTTGCAAATATTTTTCTCAGTCTACATTTTGGTTTTTCATTATGAGTAACCTTTGAAGAGCCAAAGTTTTTCGTTTTGAAAAGTGTAATTTTTCATTATTTTCTTTTATAGATCATGTCTTTGATGTTGTATATAAAAATTCATTGCCAAACCCAAGGTCACACAGATTGTCTCCAATTTTTTCTGGAAAATTTTATGTTTTCTATTGATGTCTATTCTCCCTTTCCAGTTCATCTTTGTATGAGATATAAAGTAAGTGTCAAAGTTTGCTTTTTGGCATAAGGACATCCAACTATATCAGCACTATGTATTCTAAAAATGATTCTTTCTCTATTAAATTGCCTTTGACCCTATATCAAAATAATCAATTGTAGGTACATTGTGTGGGTACATTTCTCTGCTCTCCCTTTTGTTCCATGTGTCCCTGTGTCTACCCTTTCACCAATACCACACTATTGTAGTTACTGTGGTTGATAGTAAGTCTTGAAATCAGTAATTTGAGTCCACCAACACTGCCTTTTTTTTTTTTATCAGATTGGTTTTAATGATTCTAGATCCTTTGCCTTACCATCTAACTTTTCTATCAGCTTGTCACAAAAAGCATGCCACAACTTGGATTGAGATTTTGTTGAGTCTGTACACTCAAATAGATCAAATAGAACTGGCATCTTAACATTCTCTTTATTTAGTTAGATGTTTGATTCCTTTTCATCACTGTTTTGTAGTTTTTAGCTTACAGATTCTGTACATGTTTTGATATATTTGTACCTAAGTCCTTCATTGTTTTGCTCCTACTGTGATTCATATTATTTTTGTTCCCAATTTCAAGTCCCAACTGCATATTGCTGGCATAAAAGACAGTTGATTTTTATATAATAACCTGGTATTCTACACCTATGTTAATCTCACATATTAGTTCCAGGAGTATTTTTGTAGATTCTTTGGGATTTTCTACATAGACATTCAGGCTGTTAACTAAGTACAGAAGTTATTATTTCTTCCTTTCTACTCTATATTTCTTGTTCTTTCCTTGTTGTACTGGTTAGGTCTTCCTGTTTGATGTTGAATAGGCATGGCATGAGAAGACATTCTGATGCTTGGGAAGAGCTCATTATACATGATCATCAATAAGCATGAATTAAGATATAGATTTTTTTTGTGTGTGTATGCTCTTTAGTAGGTTAGGGGTGTTACCTTGTATTCTGACTTTGCTGAAAGGTTTTTTTTTTTTTTTAATCATGAATGAGTGTTGAATTTGGTGAAGTGTTTTTTTTTCTGTAACTGTTGAAATGAGCATATGATTTTCTTATTTAGTTTGTTATTACTATGAATTTCAATGATTGATTTTTGAATGTTGAATCAATCTTGCATTCCTGGGATGAACCCCACTTGGTTGTGACAATAATGTTTATATATTGTTGGATTTGATTTGCTGACATTTTGTCAAGAATTTTTGTGTCTGCTTTCATGAGGCATATTGAATTATAGTTTTTTTTTCAATGTCTTTGCCTGGTTTTAGTTTTATGGGTTTTTTGAAAATTATTTTTTTAATATTTTTTTATTTTTGAGAGAGAGAGAGAAACAGAGCATGAGTGGAGGAGGGTCAGAGAGAGAGGGAGTCACAGAATCCAAAGCAGACTCCAGGCTCTGAGCTGTCAGCACAAAGCGCAACACAGGGCTCAAATTCATGAACCCAGAGATCATGACCTGAGCCGAAGTCGGATGCTTAACCGACTGAGCCCCCAAGGCACCCCTAGTTGTATGTTAATGCTGGGCTCATATAATGAGTCTGGAACTGTTCCTCTTTCTTCTATTTTATGGAAGAGATTTAGTGGAAATCTTATTATTTACTCCTTAAATATTTTTTATAATTACCAGTGAAGCAGTCTGGATCTGACAGTCTTTTCTCTTATTTTTGACATATTTTGAACAAGAAATTAATTTTTTTAAGTTTATTTATTTATTTTTTTAAGAGAGAGCACAAGCAGGGGAGGGGCAGAAAGAGAGGGAGAGAGAGAATCCTAAGCAGACTGTGCATTGTCAGCATGCAGCCCAACTCGGGCTCAATCCCACGAACCATGAGATCATGACCTGAGCCAAAATCAGGAGTTGGAAGCTTAACCAACTGATTTCTGGTGCCCCAGAAATTAAATTTTTAATAGATATAGGTTAGATTATTTTTTCCTTCTTAAGTGGGAATTAGTTTGTATCTTTCAAAGAATTGGTACATGTTATCTAAATTGTGAGATTCATGGGCATAGGATTGTTCTTAGTATTCTCTTATTGTTCTTTTAGTGTCTTTGGGATAAATAGTGATGTCCCTACTCCTTATATTGATAACTTGTTTCTTCCCTCTTTTCTTTTTGATCAGCCACACTAAAGATCTATCAAGTTTATTAATCTTTTCAGGGATCCAGCTTTTGACTTCATTGATAGTCTCTCTTGCTTTTCTGTTTTATTTTCATTTCTTTCCCTTTCTGCTTTGTGTTTAATATGTTCATCTTGCACTAGATTTTGAAGGTGGAACCTTAGACTACTGGGTTTAGATCTTTTTTGTTTTCTAATATAAACATTTAATGCTATAAATTTCCCTCTCTGCTCTGCTTTAGCTGCTACTCACAAATTTTGATATACTATGTTTCATTTTTATTTAGATCAATACTTTAAAAACTATCCGTGTGATTTCTTTTTGGGTTTTTATAATTATGTGTTTAATTTCCAAATAATTAAGGTTGTTCCTAGGTATCTCTTGTCATTGATTTTTTTGGTTTAATTTGTTATGGTCCAAGAAAAAATATAAAATTGTTTAATAAATACACATATTTAAGTTGTTAAGTCTTATTTTATGACTCAGGATATAGTCCCGTTTAGTGTATGTTTCATTTGCTCTTGAGAAGAATGTGTATTCTGCTATATTTTGGTGGAGTGCTCTATAAATTGCAATTAGATCAGGTTGATTGACAGTTCCAGCTGTCTATATTCTTCCTGATTTTCTACTTATTTGTTGTATCAATTCCTGAGGGAAAAGTGTTAAAGTCTCTAACTATATTGTCAATTTTTCTATTCCCCCTTAAGACGTATTAGTTTTTGTATCACATATTTCAAAGCTCTGTTGATTAAGTGCAGAGAAGAAATATGTATTTTTGAAGAGTCGGGGGTTATAATATTTTCAGTTAAAATTTCAAAGAAAAGATTTTTGACCTAGTTATTTGATTTTATATTAATTTTCTCCTTTTTTACTGAAAATCATGTTTTCTAAAACACATTAAGAGCATTAAAGTTTACACTTCCCTTGTCAGTTAGAGTATCATTTCATATATTTAAGGGCCATCTTAAATTATTTTTCTATGAACTGCTTATTCATCTATTTTTCCCATTTTTCTGTTTTCCCTTAAAAATTTTTTTAGTTTTTTATGTGTTTGAGATTTCTGATCTTTTTTTTTTCCTGTTATGTAGTTGTGTACAGATTTTCCCAATACTTTAATTTTGGGACTTTGTCAATGCTTTGTAAGTTACAAACGCTTTATCATGCAATTGAAACACCAATATTTTCTTTTACTGCTTCTGAACTTTGAATCATAGAGAAATTTTCTACTCCTTCATTTTACAATGAAATCTATCCATTCTTTTATAGTACCTTTATAGCATTAAAAAAAAACCAAACATTTAGACCTTGGGATGCCTGGGTGGCTCTGTTGGCTAAATGACTGACTTCAGCTCAGGTCATGATCTCCTGGTTTCTGAGTTCAAGCCCCACATTAGGCTCTGCACTGACAGCACTACGCATCCTCTATCTCCCTCTCTCTTTCTCTCTCTCAAAAATAAATAAGGATTTATTTTTTAAAAAATTTAGATCTCTCACCTATTTGACACTTGTTTTGTGTATGCTGTGTTGTACAAAACTTTATCTTTTTTCAAATGACTATCCAATTTTCCAATACCACTTATAAAAAATTCCAGTCATTCCCTACTAATTTGAGATATCATCTTGGTCATATATTAAGATTCCATTGTCATATATTATTAAGATTCCCTTGTATATATTTCAGAGCTTTACCTTTGGTTCAGTTAGCCTGTAGGTCCATTCCTGAGCCAATATTACTGTGTTTAACTATAGAGGAGTTATAATTTGGTAAAACTTTCCCAAATTGCTCTTGTCTTTCAGGATTTTTCTCACTATTCTTGGCTTTAAGAATGGCATTGTCTTCAAATAGTCTAGACCCAAAAACAATGTATGTATTTTATTGGGGTAACATCAAATTTATAGATTTACGTAGGGAGAATTGATATCTCTGCAATATTCCTTGGTCTCCCTTATGAGGAACATATTCCTTTTCTCTTTGTTCAAATTTTTTCTAATGGATAGTTATTTGAAAGGTTTTCTCATATAGATTTCAAATATTTTAAGCATATGTCTAGGTTTGTTTGTTGTTTGGGTTTTAGGTTGGGGAAATTAAGGTAAGTTTGGCCTCATGAACACTGTGTGCAAAGATAATTCTCTCTCCTGCTCTCTCTCCAAGGAAGCCTCCCCCTGTGACTCCAAGACCACCACTTCATCCCTAGAAGTCTGAAATCTCATTCTCACACACTAATGACACGCTGGAGTGTGCATTGTTCACAGAGTCTGTTGGAATACACGGGAACCTTTCTTGAGTAATATGCGTTAGGAGCTGGTTGAGTTTGTATGAAAGCTGAGAGGGAGAAGATTGACATGTAAACTTAACAAGGTGAGTTCAAGAAGTGTAAGTGGGCTTGCAAGAGCTCGGAGAATGTCAGCAGACCTGCTCCTCCCTGAACGTCAAGCATTCCCTTCTCCCCCTTGTAGATGGCATCTCTCCTGGGCGTACATTCTGTCAGCAGAACGTCCTGACACAAATTTCTCTTCACTTAAGTTCACAGGCAGTGTTCAGGAAAGCTACCATTAGGAATTGTGATGGTGAAAGTTGAAGCGGGTGGGGTGCAGAGGGGTGGGGACGACAATTATGAACTGAAGAGGAAGCATTGTTCGATGCTATGAAAGGTGCTTTTAAGTATATTTAGTGATATTCCTGTGAAAGCTACCTTATCAACTCATTCAAAATAAAACAGCCATTATGTGGAAATTGTGATGCAGAGGGAAAGAACAGAATGATCCTTTTGTTACAAACATCTGAGCTAATAAGTCAAGATTCAAAAAGGGTTCCCTAAAAGAATTGCTAAGTATTGGAATTAATGGGCCTTTTAAAAATATTTCTGAATATTAAAAAAAACGTTAAAATGATCTGAAAAAGTCTATGCTTTCTTCCTGCATACTTCTTTTCCCTCTTTCTTCTACTAATAAGCCTCCCTAAAAGTTAAATATCTGTCTCAATTAACCTTACATCTAGTTGACACTGAGCCCCCAATTATTGGTGGTAGAGCAGAAATAAATGGTCACCAGATTTAATAATGCAAGTGGTTATTTTCTATTCTCTATGTCGGGCAGTGATTGAAGATGCTCTCTCCAAATATTTTTGCATAAACTCTCATGCAGGTACAGAATAACATCCATGTGTTTTCAAATTTGTCACTATTGATCGTGTCTTGGCTATTCTAATAATGTGTTGAGAAGAGTGAAAATGTGGATTTGGGAGTCAGACCTGGGTTTGAATTCCAGGTTTAATCTATTTGGTTGAGACATCAGGCACGTATTTAGCCTTTCTGGGCAATGGGGAAAATAACTACCTTAAATATTGTAGTGAATATTAAAAGAGATAATATGTATCCTAAGTGGATACCTTCATGCCCGGTAAACAACAGGTTTTCTGATGAGTGTTTACTTCCTGCACCATGTTCGTCCTACTTTTTGTCTTTTTCAACTCTCCCTCCCACTTTAGAGAAGTATCAGTCAGTACAAGAAGTTCATAAATACTTGAACAAATAGAGGGATACTGCTGTGGTCTCCGGACTAATGGAGGTTTAGAGACTCCCCAAATCTGACAACCATTATTCACCAGCTGAATTCCACAATAACAAAAACTCCAAGTGTGTCTTCAGGCCCAAGTCTTACTAGGATGAAGGATAGCTCGCAGACTCTAAGTCTCATGGATGCTGTTGTCAGCCCCCTAAGAGGAGAGTGAATTCATTGTGGGGTCTTCTTTCCAAGCTCACACAGACACTGCCCGGATTTCCCAGCGTTCACCCATCATCTAATCTCAGGCTCTCCCATGTGGTTCACTATCTCTGTGTTGTGCATTTGGCAGTGGGAGGAAAGATCCAGTTATTGAAAGCACACTCATGTTAGGCTAATATAATGTACTTTACATGCCTTTTCTTACTGATTTCATAAACTAACTATGATGTTGGTACTATAATTATTTCTCATATTTTAGATGGGAAAATTGGAACACTATGACTTTTGTAAATCAAATGGAAGATAAACAGCACTTTCCAATTCCAATACATGAAATCATTTTACTGTTCTGCATACTCTAGTTTTTAGAGACTCACTAAGAAGGCCTTGCACTGACCCAAGAGCCACAAAGGGACACCAGAGGACCAAAGATCATGCTTCACTTTCCCCTCTAGCTGGGATATTGTGATATAGCCTTACGATAGAAAACCGGTAGTCATTAGCCTCCCTTTTAATGATCCTCAAGGTCTCTGAAGATGAACATCATAATAACGTCTTAGGTTTGTCCTCCGAGTTCTTCTTCCTATCTTTGAAAATACTCCAAATCAGAATCCTGGGTCTAGCTGTTCTTAAAACGTCTATAACCAGAGGAAGTCATTCTATTTCTTACGAGGTTGGATCCTACAGCTTTAAGTGACATTGGACAATATGATCACCTAGATGCTTTTCAATTCCAAATAGATTTTAATTCTCTACCTCCAAATAAAAGTCATTTTTTATCTTTTTCCTTGGCCCCCATGTTTAAACCTCTTATTCATGTTTAAGACTCTTTTTTAAATCTTCAACAAATTATATATATATATAATTTTTAAAAATTTTTTTCAATGTTTTTTATTTATTTTTGAGAGAGAGAGAGAGAGAGAGAGAGACAGCATGAGCAGGGGAGGGTCAGAGAGAAAGGGAGACACAGAATCCGAAGACAGGTCCCAGGCTCTGAGCTAGCTGTCAGCACAGAGCCCGATGCGGGGCTAGAACCCACGAACTGCGAGATCATGACCTGAGCTGAAGTCGGACGCTCAACCGACTGAGCCACCCAGGCGCTCCTATATATATAATTTGATATGTACCCAGGAACAAATCACCAGTGTCAAGCATCCCACAATAATAAATATGTAGGGGAAATACAATTAGTGTTTTATTGACCCAGATCCCACCTACTCAGAGAAACAGAAAAATACACCACAAACGTTGAAAGTCTACACAGGATGGTGAAAATGGTGTATGACAGTGCATGAGGCATGGGGAGGGAAAAGGTGTATGTAAGGGGGTTGACATTCTATTTAATTTCCAACCCTATATTCAAAGTCTAGTAGGCTACTGGATAAGTCCTTCTATGTCCAGTAATGTATACCATTTTTAAAAAGTTGGGGGTGGAAGAGGAATTTAAATTAGGTTATAGTGAAGTTTTGTAAGTGATCTAACACTTTCTGGAGAATTACCACGTTCTTGGCTCTGTCCACTTGCACACTTGTTTGATTTCAACCTTGCAGTCCAATATACAGAGGAGATCATTAAGTATCTTCAATATAGGAACTAAATGACTGAGATTCAGCAGGCTAAGACTTTGCTACTCATTCCATAAGTAGTAAGTTGCACACTTAGAATTTGAAACTGATTCTGTCTAGATCGAGACAAAGCTCTATCTGTAACAAAACAATGATGATGGTTTTGATATCAAACAAAACAAGGTGATCACACTATCTTTCCTAATGAGTCATTGTATAAATGCTGTGACCTAAAATTTCCCAGTTTTTAATCTGCAGGATCACATCTAATTTTATAATACTTGATAACTAAAAGGGGAAATTGATTACCACTTTGAAGTGACTTATACAACTTACCAAAGATGGATTTAACGTAGAGAAACTATGTGAGAGCTGTATGTTGATAAAAATGTGTGATCCCCTTGGTGTTAGAAGACCTTAGCTGGCCCAATAAATCTGATGGCCCTGGGAGTTGCTAAAACAGGCTTTTTTGTTGTTGGTTTGGTTTGGTTTGGCGCTAAGGCTTCTGGGTCTTCCCTTCCCGAACTCCAAGGTGAGGCTTCTGAGCAAAAGCAAAGGAATCATCATACTTTGGCTAGTACAGGAATATAGCCCAACCAACATGAGGAGGGAATGGAGACAGGAACTTCATTAAAGAGGTCTACCCTCCAGTCATTACTTCAAAATAGAATGGGTAAGTTCTGATTTGATGGGTTTTCAGGTTATGGATACTGGTTTTAGTGAGAACAGAGAAAAGAAAGTTGATACACATGTACTGAAGTTCCCCCTTGTGTGCCAGGCATTGTGCAGACATATCTGTGAGGTACTTTCATTTTACACACGAGGAAAACTTCAGCGCTGAGCTATGCAGTCACTTCCTCAAGGTGAAGCACAAACGTGAATCTGGGCATGTCTGCCTTGATGACCTTTGGAGATAAACTTTACACTGACTCCTTCTTCCTTCCTCTTCTCTTCTTCCTCCTCCCTATCACTGAAATAAGCCTGGCTGATTTATCATCACCATGTTGATAAAAAAATTTTTTTCAAGCTTTAATAATTTTGATTAGCAAAACAGTGTACAGCTTCAATGAAGACCTGTTTGGTGTTCACCCTAATAAATCCCACCCAGGCCCCTCCTCAGGGCCTCTCCGACCGCTGCCTCCTTCCCTCTGCCTTTCCTGTCTCACAACAGAGCTCGTTGGAGTGCTGAGCCCTGCCTACACACGAGGCGTCAGCCACACTGCTGGGGGGGTTCACTCGCATAATCGCAGGTGCTTGGAGACTTTACTCTCCAAGTTTCCTGGAGAGTAATTAGCAAGATGGGCATCATGTAGTTTTCAGAACCATCTTCTAATCCTGACCACTGCTTCACAGCAACACTTTCTGGAAAGGCCTGTCCATCCTGCAAGTTTAAAAATGGCACTATTGGGTCACTTCAAAGAACCCGATCTGAGACCGAGTGCCAGAAGAGGAAGCACAGAAATGGGAATAATGACGATGATTACCCCACCTCTAACATAATAGATCCCTCGTGGTTTCTCTAGTGCCACTTGTGTCGGAGGTTAGAAAGGTTTCCCTGACAAAATGACATGCTTGCTTCCCGGTTATTGAGAGAAGGCCTGGGACCTGGCGGCATTTCTGCTTCCTCACCCGCCGCCGCCATCCTCAGCTGTAGCAAACACTCTAGAATCTGTCATTATTTTAAAATACCAACAGAGGGTACGGGCCATTTCCGTACAGCTATGAATAATTCATGGAATGGCTCAGGTAGAGAAGTCACTAAAAATAGCAGGAGAGTTGAATGCCCTGACCTTAAAGCAAAATCTTTGCTATTGCTGAATGCTGTTATTTTTGAGACATGACATCGGGCAAACTAATTTCCTAAAGATTTTGCTTGTTTTATTTTAACTTACTGACTTCACAGCAAAATCCCAAGTTCCTTCTGGAAGACTGAACACATGCTGAAATCATTCTTAGAACATTGCTCTAGTTCTTAAAATCTGAGTACAGATGAGATCTTTCCTTTCACACTCTCACCCAGATGCCTTCACATGACTGCTAACGATTGAATGCTGAACCAGAGTGTGAGAGACTGAAAATAGCTTTAAAAGCCTTGGGGAGAAACTGGGATCTTAGGCAATAGCTCTTTTCTTATGTTGAAAAATTTTTATTTTATTGAGATAGAATTTACCCATAGCGTTATATAAGTTCAAGGTGTACAAACACGGATATATTGTAACATGATTACCTCCCTGGCTAGCTATCGTCTCGAGCGTGTCACGTAATTATCATTTTGTTTTTGTGCTGAGAACAATTAAGATCTGGTCTCTTAGCAACTTTGAAGTTTAGAATACAGTATTGTTGTGTGTAATTGCTACACTGTGGATTAGATCTCAAGACTTATCTATTTACTGGTTGCAAGCTTGTACCCTTAAACTATACCCCAGCCCCCCGGACCCCCTCCCGGAGTCCCTGGTAACCACCATTCCTTTCTTTGTGTTTATGAGTTCAGCTTTCTTTCCACTGTGAAAGTGGGTACTCTTTTCTGTTAGGGAGAAAACTCCTAAATTTTGTAATGATAGACTAGGTTTATAACTCACTAGCTATATAGCCTTGGGGAAATCAATCAGCCTCTCTGTCCCCTGTTTTGTCATCTGTAAAGCAGGGATATTAACACCTGCCTACAAGAGTATTGTACAGATCAATTAAGAAAAATGAGTGAAAAACTTTGTAGACCATAAATCAGCACAGCAATTTAAATATTGTCATTGATTCAAATGAAGAAAGGAAGTGAAATCATCGTTAAGGAAATTTGGAGAATAAGTCCCCATTCCTGTTTTGAGTTGAGTATATTTTCATATTATTTTATTCACACAAGACATGAATAACTTACTGTAAACTATTCAGAATTATATGGAGGAAAATGAGAACATTTAATTTTTTTAAATTTTTTTTTTGAGGGAGAGAGAGAGAGAGAGAGAGAGAGAGAGAGAGAGAGAGTGAGCAAATGGGGAAGGGGCAGAGAGAGACGGAGACACAGAATCCGAAGCAGGCCCCAGGCTCCGAGCTGTCAGCACAGAGCCTGACGCGGGGCTCGAACTCAGAAACAGTGAGATCATGACCTGAGCCGAAGACTGACACTTAAACGACTGAGCCACCCAAGGTGTCCCAAGAACATTTTCTTTAATGAATCTGTTTAGATTTCCCCCCTCCTCTATGTAACCACTATTAATAGTTGGAAATATAGTTTCCTCCTCCATCTTTAACTACACACTCAAAGTGTCCCTGTTACAGTGGGGGCAGACTTGGAAAAGTGTTGGAGTTTCACTTCTGTGTGACCCATGTTGATCACGCTTCCTGCTTGAAATATGTTCACATTTTAGATGTAAAGAAGTAGAAATCTCTTTCTGGATGGAGGTGATGACAAAGCGAATCATTAACATCCCCCCTCCAAAAAAAGCTTTGTTGCTTAAAGTATTCAGGTTTTTTTCCTTTTTCAGTGAAAAGACAATTATTCCATTATCCATGATTCATCAGTTTTGAGGCTGTTATTAATATAAAAGTTTGAGAATCAAGCTGACAGGAAAATAGTGCCAAGTCATCGATGCGAAGCTTGAAAACGATGCACAATTTGATTGCTCTGCTGTTTTCGGTGGAATATAAAGCCAAAACGATCACTTTACATCTATCGAATATACAAACTTTTTTTGTCAAACTTTTTTGAGATGTTTTTGAATTTTCTTTTTTTGACGTTGCTTTACTCTGCTTGAAGTACTGTGATTGAAAATAGCCACCAGTTTATTTGGTATTTCATTAAATTTATGTCCGCTCTTAATTGAAAGTTTCTATTTAGAAATCCTAAAAATATTTTATAGTACTCATTAATACAGATAAAATAACGTTTTAATAGACTTCATATAGTCCAATGATGGCTCTACACCAAAACTAATTTTCATTTTCCTGTTGTATTTGGAAGTGACAGATTTGCATCTATGATCTTCAAGGTTTGTGTCTTTTTACTCCTAAAATAGTTTTTTTTTTCCTAAAAATAATTTTGAGAAGCTAGGCACCTCTTTATATATTTAGAGTTGATACATAAAACTTTTTATTATAAATGTAAATAGTTGTAAAACGTAATTACCACACATACTGAGATTTTAAAATAAAACTCTTTAAGCATATCGAATAAAATCTAAACACTTGAGAAAGTTGATACCCACATTTATCCATTTAAACAAATATACAAACTCTTATCAATCAAATATTTTACATAATTCCTTAACCACTTTGAATGCATGTTTCGTGTAACTCTGGAAAGGTGAAGCACAGGGCGGTTAAGTGACTTGCCCAAGGACACACAGCACATATATGACAGCTCTGGATAGAAACCCAGAGTCATTGCCTCGGTCTGTTATTTACAGTTATTACTAACCCTTTTCTGTTTACATTTTGAATTTAGACAAAATATGCATGTATCATCCAGTTACAACTTGTGCCTCGTGTTAACTTCTTTCGTCTGTGAGTGCACACATTTGAATGCTGTCACTAGAAAAGCACCCACCCAGGATGATGGGTCAGTTCTATGCCCAGAAACTATGTGCTTTTAGAAAGGAGAGAGGATAGAGTTCTCCGTCTTTATATTTAGCAAAATATTAGGAGACATTTCTGTGTTGATTACTTTGTAATCTCTCTGATGTAGAATAGAGGAAACCTACTTTCAGTAGCTCAAATAAGAGAGAAAGTAGGGGGCGCCTGGGTGGCTCAGTCAGTTAAGTGTCGGGTTCTTGCTTTTGGCTCCGGCCATGATCACATGGTTGGTGGGTTCAAGCCCGGCCATGATCACATGGTTGGTGGGTTCAAGCCCCTCACCCAGCTCCGGGCTGGCAGCGTGGGATTCTCTGTCTCTACCCCTCCTTCTCTCTGCTTTTGCCCTGCTCACACGCTCGCTTTCTCAAAATAAATAAATAAACTTTCAAAAAAAAATGGAAAATAATTTTTGGGATACCATCTCTGCCTATTATCTGTATGTTTAAAAACAGGGAGACTGATTGCCTGGAAAGGAGAACCCGCAGGAAGTTCATGTCGCAAGAACTTGAACTTGGATGAGCCCTTTTGTTTGGGGTCCACTCTTCCTACAGGGGTGTGGAGTCACAAGGTTTACTCCTACTTTTGAAAAACTTGAAGAAGGATTGTGCCCTAACCAACAAAGGGCTAGAAAGCCCTGGAAGACAGTATCGATCATTACCAAATGTTATCCTGAGTAGAAAATCGATGAATTTTGAAAATATTTTCTGAATGATTTCTGCCGCTTGAATTTCTGAACATATTACTCTCTACATTATAAAACCTATGTCTTTACTGGGGACCTAACGAGCAGGAAAAAAAAATATTCCCTGAGCTTTGTGCTGAAAATGTCCATTAATAATGTTCACTATTAATCATTAATAAGTAATGGCCATTAATTACCAAAAAGGAGGCTAGAACAATACCGGTTATGAATGTCCAACACGGCACGAGCAATAGTAGAGAGTTACATGTGGTGATAGTTTTTTTTTGTTGTCGTTGCTGTTGTTGTTTTACCCCTGTTTCCTTGGCTTTTCCTCCTCTGCCTCCTTTGCCACATTCCTCCCTTCTCCTGCACCTCCTGTTTCCCTTTCTCCTTTTTTAATCTTTGTTCTTTATGATCCCCTTACCACATTATTTCCCTTCCTTTTCCCTTTTTCTTTTCCCTATCTATAAACCTGCTGAGGGTGCCCATTGTCCCTAATGGGTAAGTCTGATGAAGGGCTAATAAGTCTTGCTGTGCCTTAAGATAATCAAGAATGGGGCTTCTGGGGGGCTCAGTCGGTTGAGCATCTGACTTTTCATTTTGGCTCAGGTCATGATCCCACGCTTGTGGGATCACACCCCACATCGGGCTCCACGCTGAGCATGGAGCCTGCTTAGATTCTCTCTCTCTCTTTCTCTCTCTCTCTCCCCCACTGCCCCTCTCCCCTGCTCACACACTCTGTCTCTCTCTCAAAAAAAAGTAATCAAAATTAAATAGAAAACTGAGCCTTATTCCAGAAGGATTGATAACACAATGATCACATCTGTCAATCTATCACTCACAGAACCTATCCCACAGTGTGGAGGGCTTAAAGCATTTGTGAGGAGGCATCAAGATTTATTATTCAGTGTGTATCCAACATTGTGTCATCCATTTCAGACACCTAATAGATCTAGAGGACATAATTCCTACCTGCAATTATGAAACAGATAAAGAAATAGAAGCTTCGAGAACAGTCTAAGGCCACGGAATAGGGATGACCCAGGTCTGGCTGGCTCCAAGCCTGCGCAAAGTTGTTTCCCTCACCCCCTCAATGCCTGTAGGCCTATGGTCATCACGAAATAAATTCTGATTGAAGTGGATTACACACCTCAAGTTGGTATTCCATGAAGGGAATATTTCCAGGAAACATTAGCTATTACTCAGGCCCAACTGGGGCAAGACTCCAGTCTTCCAAAGGGTAGACTTGACTGCGCCATTTCCTTTTGTTTACAGAATACATTCTTTTCACTGAGAGTCTGAAGGCTCAGATGGTGCCTTTTTTCTTTGTAGGCATGTGTATATTGAATAGAAGATGTGTATGGGAGTTCAAATGAACCCTCATTTAAATTCTATTTTTTTTTGAGAGAGAGAGAGAGAGAGAGAGAGAGAGAGAGAGAACTTGTGCAAGCCAGGGAGGGGCAAGGGGAAGGAGAGAGAGAATCCTAAGCAGGCTCCACACTGAGAGTGGATGCGGGGCTCAATTTCAAGACCATGAGATCACAATCTGAGCCGAAATCAAGAGCTGGACCCTTAACTGACTGAGCCAGCCCAGGCACCCCCAACTCTCATTTACGTGGAAAACTTTTCCTCTTTCTAACTTGCCATGATACTCTGCTATAAACTACAAAGGTTACAATTAAGAACATACACACTCATAAAGGGAAATGTCAGAAACGACAAACACTTAGAGCTCACAGATTGTTTTCAGAGGTTTTGGAAAGGTAAAAGTATGCCTTTTTCTCCCACATATGACCGTATGTCTTTCACCAAGATATTAAAAGCTAATATATTCATATTGTACTTTTGTTTATTCATTTCATCCTGGCAACAAATATCTAGAAAAGAGCTATAGGAAAATGTGTAAATGATTGATACTGCATTTGCTATCCAAAGCACAAATCAAATTATCTCCAAAGCTACTCAAATCCCTTTCCCACCTCAAACACATATAATAAATTAAATTGTCAGAAACACTCTTTGGCTTAACCATTTGTTTTGAAGATTAAAGATACGACCTGGCTCTATTGTTAGTGAAAATCATACAAATTCTGGTCTTTCGGGGATGGTGGCAATATTGGGTCCACAGAAAAGGGAAAAACAGTTTAGAAATCTTCATCTTGAGTAGGAAAATTTTTAAGAACTGTACTAGTGTGTCTTGAATACAGCAAAATGACTTTTCTGCAACCTGAGAAGAAAGATCGGGATCTGTCTCTGCTGCTTGCTATGTGGATTTGGGGAAACGCAATAACCCGATTTCTCACTTATGTCATGGGGATGATCACGGTGCCTGAGTAACAGAATGGTTGTGGGTGTGAAATGTGACTATGCATGTAAATATCCTCGCCCTTATTACACCTGACATGCAGTGTAGCCAGGAGCCAATAATGGTTTGGATTATAATTATTCCATAGGAGGGGCACCTGGGGGGCTCAGTCAGTTAAGCATCTGACTTCAGCTCAGGTCATGATCTCGCGGTCTGTGGGTTCGAGTCCCGTGTCAGGCTCTGCGCCGACAGCTCAGAGCCTGGAGCCTGCTTCCGATTCTGTGTCCCCCTCTCTCTGCCCCTCCCCTGCTCATGCTCTGTCTCCCTCTCTCTCAAAAATAAATAAACATTAAAAAATATAAAAAAATATTACACAGGAGAGGGTTGGCAGGGTAGGAAAGTTTTGGAAATGTTTTCCATAGCGGTTATAGTCAAGTAAGTTTGTAAAATTCACATGAGCATCTTGAATGCTCTGAAAAGTCCTGCACAAAAGACTGCTTCCAAGTTTTATTTAACTCGACATTTTCCCATGTGTTTACCAAGGACAGCTTCTCTCACACAGTGCCCCAAAACTGTAATGTGAACATCCTATAGAAATTAGAATAGTGTAGGTACCCCAATACCAAGCCGTTCCTTGGTGGTGATTTATATTTGAGAAATTTGTTGGTTTGGTGGATGACGTTGAATTTTAAAATAAGGTACATTTTTTTTTAATAACAAAGGAGTTTGTAGTTATTACCAAAATTTTAGAAATTTGGGAATATAAAAATACAAGTTAATTATTCTTAGGCTTATCTAGCCCCCCCCAAAAAGAAAACCTAACATGAGGTGGGTTACTTTCTTTATTTTTCCTACCACTTAATTTTTATTAGTATGTTTACTTATACTCATTCTATAGTATAAAATCTTGTATCCTTTCCACTTAGCATTTTAACTAGTTAACATAAATTCTTTATAGCATTGTTTGTAAAATATGACATTGTTTTCAGTTGAGATGACATACCATAATTTACCTAATCATTGATTTATGGTAATATCTTTATGCTTTTACCTAATTATGATTCTTATAAACTAGTATTAAGGTCTCCTAAAATTCTGGATTAAGAAGTACGAACTTTCAGGGGCGCCTGGATGGCTCAGTTGGTTAAACATCCAACTTCAGTTCAGGTCATGATCTCGTAGTAGGTGGGTTTGAGCCCTGCATCAGGCTCTGCACTGACAGTGTGGGGCCTGTTTGGGATCCTCTGTCTCCCGTTCTCTCTGTCCCCATCCTGCTGTCTCTCAAAATAAAAACTTTTTAAAAAGTACAAACTTTCAGATATGAAAAGATAAGTCATGGAAATAAAAAGTAAAAAAAATCCCCTAAAATGCTCACATTCAAATTTTTTTTCATATTTTTAATTTATTAAAACATGTTTAATGTTTATTAATTTTGAGAGAGTGAGAGAGAGAAAGTGTGTGTGTGAGCAGGGGAGGGGCAGAGAGAGAGGGAGACAGAATCCGAAGCAGGCTCCAGGCTGTGAGCTGTCAGCACAGAGCCTGACACAGGGCTCGAACCCACGAACTGGGAGATCATGACCTGAACTGAAGTGTGATGCTTAATGGACTGAGCCCCCCAGGCACCCTTCATTTTTTAAATTTATTTTAGAGAGAGAGAGTGCATGAGTGGGGAAGAGGGGCACAGGGGGAGAGAGAGAGAAGGAGAGAGAGAGAGAGAGAGAGAGAGAGAGAATCTTAAGCAGGCTCCATGCTCAGCACAGAGCCACACACGGGGCTCGATCCCATGACCCTGGGACCCATGACCTGAGCCAAAATCAAGAGTTGAACATGCAACTGACTGAGCCCCTCAGGTGCCCCTGACTTATTTATTTATTTATGTATTTACTTACTTACTTACTTATTGCCCCTTACATTTTTAAGTTCTAAAGTTTTCTGCCCCATATCTTGGAAAACTTATTCACAGTAAAATCTCAAAACTGGAACGAAAGGAACAGAAGTTTCTTTACTAATGGATTGGTTTATTTGTTCAACAGATCCTTATTCACTTTGATCTGGGCATCTGTCCTGGGCTTGGTGCTGTGCTTGGACTCTAATGGTATTTAGCCATGGATCCTGCCTTAGAGAATGTGCTATCAGATTTTTAACACTCTGCATAGATATTATATAAATCTATCTCTCTCTGTAGATAACTAGCTAGCTAGCTAGCTAGATAAATTGATTTCCAAAAGCACTGTCCCAATTTGTGCTATAGATTATAGTAATTAAATTCCAATAGCAGTTGTAGAAATCTCTAGAAAAAAATGTAGCTACAATACAGATATAGATACAGTTATAGATAGAGACATACAGATCTACAGACCTAAATCTGTCTGGGAGACAGAGGGAGAATTATGATGTGTGCATTCCTCACAGTCTTCTTTCTTCCAGATTCCTGCTTTCAGTAGTAAGTATGCCCTTCCTATTTATCTAAAATATATGTAAACATCAGAATATCACTGCCAGTTATCTAATGAATGTTTTTGCATATATTTCACAAAATAGAGGCCACAGAAGAAATTCTTAAAGCTTTTAATATGCTTTCACTGCTATTGTCAAATTGTTCCCATATAACCCAGGTCCGGAGGAAAGCGCGGTCTGCCGCTAGGTCCTGAAGTTCTCAGGTCCGTTTTATTTTTAAAACTTCGCTCAGTAAATTTCAAGCATTTTCAAATGCTTCCTTTTCTTTCTTCGGAATTCCCAAAAATTGGTGCCCCCCTGTAAGATCTTTCCTTTGCTTTGTCCATGGAAGCTCAAAGTGGTTTCTCCCTTCAAGTCTTCCCAACCCAACCTCGAGATCAGCACTCCTGAAATCTAGCTCTGACTACATCATCCTCTTAACCAGAAGCCTTTCTAGACTCTTCACCACTAATCCCAGGGGGAAAAATCCAAAGTTTTTCAAACCATGCTGTTTTTCTTCTCCACACAATTCCAGTCCCATCAAATGCAAATCTTCAGTTCCCTGTCTACACCCTTCACTTTTCCACCTCCTTCTTTGATTCATTGTGTCTCATTGGTCTAGAAAGCCCCATCACATCTACATAATGATAGTAGCTATCTTGGGATAACTGTCTGCTTTGTGCCTAGAGCAGAATTAATGTCCCAAAGATTATCTCACTTACTTTGAAGCATCACAACCTCTATTTCACAAGGGAAACCACTGGGGTGGACTTAAGTCACTTGTGCAAATTCACACAACTTAAATGCAGAGTTCTGTCGGACTCCTGAGTTCTTATCCTTTCAACCTCAGTACACTTCATGGTCCAAATAGTGTTTGTTTTTGAATCTTAGATGCCACCAAATTCCTGAAATTTTTTCCGACATCCCTGTTAGAAGGGATTTCTCACCCTTCTGAGTTCTTGTAAATCTTGCCCTATATCTCTAGCACACCATTGATTCTGTTAGCTGTTGATTTATTTAGGTAATAGGTCTTATTTTATTTATTCATTCGTTATTTTATTAGGTTTGGGCCTACTAAATGACAAGGAATTTGCTAGCCATTTGTTACATACAACAAAATAAACATGACCCTTGCTCTCAAAAAGTATACAATGCCATCGTGAAAACAAACACCAGGTAAACTCAAAATAAATATATGATTATACATTTGAAGTGCTGTGAGGCAAAATCATAAAGTAAAATGAGTTAATAAAGAAAGATCATAATGCATATGGGGTCACAGGAGGGGATGGGGATCCTGTTCAGAGTTGGCCTTGGTGAGGAAGTGAAATGTCAGCCAAGATATCAAGGTGAAATTAGCCAAGTAAGGAATGGAAGTGTGAAGAAATAGCATTCTAAGCAGGAGGAAAAGCAGAGGCAAAGGTTTTAAAGCAGAGAAAGATGGTTTTCCAAGAATTAAAAGAAGGTCCTTCTTCCTTTAAGAAGCATACAGTATAGAGCTGTGTAAATCATCTGTGTGAACAGAGCCCCATAGGGTTTTGCAGTGGTGGCCAGAAGTCAAAATGCCTTGAGTGAATCAATGGAGTGGAAAAGCAGAATGGTATCAGTGTGAAAAAGGGACGCAAGGTCAGATCATTCAACATTATGCAGTACTAAAGAGTTCTCATCCCCTTTAAATGCACATGGAAATCTCTCAACAGATTTAACCAGTGATTGCTGTGATCCAATTTCAGGTGTTTGTTTATTCTTCTAGAGGGTAGACACTGTGGGTTGACACATCTATGCATGCCTATTGTGTCCTTATTGGATTTTTAACTCCAAAATATAATTCTTGAGGATATTCTTTGTTTAATACTTATTTCCTGACACAGGATGAGTTAGTGTCCTTATCTTCTGAAACATCCAGGATTTGTCATCATAACCATGTCATTTTCTTCTATCCTTACACCGACTCTCACTGGACACTCTGTGTGAAATTCTGCACCTTTTCCCCCAGGTAATATTTCTTTGTTTTTGATCAAGTTTGAATCTCCCCAAATGATTGACTTGGGCTCCTGATATCGTTGCCCACTAGAAATGATGGTAAACGATGGACGTTTGGTGCAATGACTGCTCTGACAGGCCATGTATAAAAGAACCGTCAAGCTCTTTATTCTAAGGCTACAGGGAACAGAAAATTCAGGAATGGAGTTTGGTGTTCCCTTTGAATCAATTTGTCACAACCTCTGCTAATCCCATTTCTAAAAGGGCTTACTTTCTAACAGATTACATATTATAGCTCTTGACCTTTCTGAGAGTACCTGATAAAGTTGAATTTGTAGCAAGTTAGAGGCTGTACAGATTCACAGAAGACTGTTCTTCCCCAAATAGAAATCTACTGGGTGGACCAGGGCAAAAATCCTAGACTAGGGAGGAAAGGTTATTTATATTGCATAAACCAGTGCCAAAGTTAGTAGTAGCTGTATTGAGAAAGATTTGGAGACCACATTTGGGCTGAGGAAGAGATGCTAGTGCTGATTCATGGTATCTGTCATTTGCTCAGAAGAAGGAAGTGGAAGTTGGGCATGATTATTTCTGCCTAAACCTTTTTAGAACACCCAGGGCCTTGAGAAGTGTTTCTAGTATAGGAGAATTTAATCAAAATGCAAAACAAAAGGGGATATAAAGCCAATATTCTTAAAGAATGGCCAAAAAATACAATATAAATACATATTGTGAAAATAAAATTAATATTCATTTATTTTTAAATGTTTATTTTGAGAGTGAGTCCATGGTGGAGTGGGAGGGGGTCAGAGAGAGAGGGAGAGAGAGAATTCCAAGCAGGCTTCATGCTCTGTGTGGAGCCCAACATGGGGTTTGATCTTAAAATTGTGAGATCATGACCTGAGCCAAAATCAAGAATCAGACATTTAACCCACTGAGCCACTCAGGCACCCCTAAAAGTAATATTTAAAGAGTGCTATTAAATCAATGATAAACAGGACCTCAATATAACTTTGGGTAATAGGCCCAGGAAGGTACTGAATTGTCTTAATAGTCCTTTTCATTCAGCCTACTTACTGATTTTTTTTTAATTTCTCATCATTGTTATCTTGAGTCACTCGGATTATCACATGGAAAACATGTAGGTAATTATAACAAATTCTCCTGCAACTTTCAGATATCTTTTTTCTTATCTTATTGCATTGACTAGAACTTCTAAAATAATATAAATAACGAGGAGAGAGTGTACATGCTTTTTCTGTTCTTACCATTAGTGTAAATTCTTTTAATATTTCACCATTGAGTCAGAGATTACAATAAGTTAAATTTTAAATCAGAGTAAAAATTAAATTTTATAAGTAGGCTTTTATATTAATTGATATGATTCATATAATTTTTTCACCTTTGGCTAATTAATATAATTAATATGTTTCCTAATACAGCTGAAATAAAGATGTGATAATGGTATAATATTGATGTTGCTTCAGTGTTGAAAAATGAAAATGGGGGCGCCTGGGGGGCTCAGTCAGTTAAGCGTCCGCCTTCGGCTCAGGTCATGATCTCACCGCTCGTGGGTTCGAGCCCCACGTCGGGCTCTGTGCTGACAGCTCGGAGCCTGGAACCTGCTTCGGATTCTGTGTCTCCCTCTCTCTCTGCCCCGCCCCCGCTCATGCTCTGTCTCTCTCTGTCCCAAAAATAAATAAACTATAAAAAAAATTTAAAGAAAAAATGAAAATGGCTCAAACATTTTTTTTCTTAGAGATAATTATTGGTAAGAATATTGCATCGATACTATGAATGTTTTATAAAATTCTGTATTTTGTTGCTATTCATGTTCTGGAAGCAACCTAAGGCACTGGCTAAAATCTAGGCTCTCAAAAATCAAAATTATGATATCAGCATGAAAACAGACATAGAGATTAATGGAACATAACAGAGAACCCAAAAATAAACCTGTACGTATATGGTTAATTAATTTACAACAAAGGAGGCAAGAATATACAATGGAGAAAAGACAGAAGGGAAAGGGGTTAGAAAAACTGGATATCCACATACAAAAGAATGAAACTGGACCTTTACCTTATACCATACACAAAAATAAACTCAAAATAAATTAAAGGCATGAATATAAGACCTTAAACCATAAAACTCCTAAAAGAAAGCACAGGGGTCAGTTCCTTGACATTGGTTTGGGCAATGATTTTTTTGGATTTGACACAAATAGCAAAGGCAATAAAGGCAAAAATACACAAGTGAGACTAGATTAGACTAAAAAACTTCTGCACAGAAAAGGAAAGCAACAACAAAATGAAATTGCAACCTATGGAATAAGAGAAAATATTTGCAAGCCATATATCTGACAAGGGTTAATATATACAGAATTCATACAACTCAATAGCAAAACAAAAAAACAAACAAAGAAAAAGTCTGGTTAAAAAATGGGCAGAGGAGCTGAACAGACCTTTTTCTCCAAAGGAGACATACAGAAGGGCCAACAGGTACATGAAACAGTGCTCAGCAAAACTAATCTCCTGGGAAATACAATCAAAACCACAATGAGACATCACCTCATACCTGCTAAAATGGGTAGTGTCGAAACGACAGGAAATAACAAGTGCTGGAGAGGGTGTGGAGGAAGGGAAACCCCTGTGCATTAATGGTGGGAATGTAAATCGGTGCCGCTGATGAAAACAGTTTGGGGCTGCCTCAAAAAGTTAAAAATAGCAATCCCACTTCCTGTATTTCTCTTAAACAAAATCAGTATCTTGAAATGATATTTGTACCCCCACGTTCATATTACAGTATGATTTTAGAATAGCCAAGACATGGAAACAACCTAAAGGTCCACCAACAGATCAATGGATAAAGAAAATGTCAATATTGTTCAGCCATAAAAACGAAAGAAATCCTACCATTTGCAGCAATGTGGATGGGCCTTAAAGCCATTACGTTAAGTTAAATAAGTGAGAGAAAGAAAAACGCTGTGTGATCTCACTTATATGGAGAATCTTAAAAAAACCTCTGAGTTCATAGATTCAGAGGATAGACTGGTGGTAGCCAGAGGCGAGGGGAAGTGTGGGTGAAAGGGGCAAAGATGGTCAAAAGGTACCAACTCCCCGATTAAGAAGTCCTGAGTATGTAACAGTGTAATGTATATCGTGGTAACTACAGTCAGTAATACTGTGTTGTTATTCAATACTGTGTTGACATTCATGATTCAGGATTCACTCCTTTGGCTAGGCCCCTATTAGGGATAAATGTAACATGAGGCTACAACCCAAAACTTCTCCTTAATTCTTAAAATTATTGCAGTATCTCCTTCCAAACACAATATTCAGCTGAGCAAGGAGGTGTCTGTGCTGTGGCCAACACCACTGGCCATACCTTGACTGATTCTTCTAGAGAGGTTGAAACTTGATTCTTCTAGAGAGGCTGAAACTTGATTACATAAGATTACTGAGCCAGCCACCTGACGTAAAAAGAGGACTCGCTCGGTGGGGTCTTTCCTTGACTTACATGCTTTTGATCGTTTGGGGTCTTGGGGACCGTGGCTCCAAAGCACACTCTAGACATTGAGAATGACCCATTCATAGTAATCATAACAACCTTCCTGGTGCGTTATATTCTCACCGCCGCTAGCCACGGAGCAAATAACTTCCCTACGACTGGAATGTCAACAAAGGAACAAGGAGGATGGTCCACCTAAAAATTGCCAGCCTGAAATTGTTACCTGCGGATATCGTAGAGAGTGAGAAAAAAGTTGGAAAAATGGGACCTGTGGATACCAAAGGACCAACAAAATCTACAAGAGCTACGGAGCAGTAAACCGAGAGGGGTGCTGATGTCTTAAGTTTTTATCACATCTCTCGGTTACGCTGTGAGTCTGATAGAAAGGAGGAACTGTTAAAAAGAAAACCACAGGCCTTACTTAGGTTAAGACCCCAAGTCAGTAAACCAGGGCATAACACCTAATCCATCTGCATTCCACCTCCCCCAGAAATGCAGTCAGGAATTTTCTGAGCAGCGCTAATGAATCTGTGATTGGCCCTCCCCCTCCCCCCAAAGAGGATGAGGTAATCTGCATGAGACCCCCTGCCCTTCCCCCAGCGGAAAGAGAGCTTGCCTGAGACAATCCTTTCTTTCCTTTGGCTTAACAGCTTCCTTGTTCCACCCTCCTTCCTAGAGAAACCTTCCATTTTGTACAATTCCCAGGAGCGCCCCTCCTCTTGCTACATGCGATGTTGCCCGATTCATGAATCATTTAATGAAGCCAATTAGATCTTCAAATGAAAAAAAGAAAAAGAAGCTTGCTGATAGAGCGGATCTCAAACATTCTCATTCCATGGGAAACAATTTATGACTCTGCATTGATGGAAAGGGATGTTAATTTATTCTGGTGACCATTTCACAATATATGCATATTTCAAATCGTTGTGTTGGATACCCAAAACCAACACAATGTTGTTTCTCCATCATGTCTGAAACATTTTTAAAATCCAGTCTCTCAAGTCTGATAAATGCAGGGTCGCAATCCAATTCAATTACTTACTGTTGTTCCCCATCTGTAAGCAAAGGGAAATACTGTTACCTACCTCATCAAATTGTGACTGTTAAATAGGAGAGTTCACGTGAAGGACTTCTCGGCATTTGTGGCAAGATATGAGTACTCAATAGCTGTGTAAGCACACACACATCCACACACTCAAAGAAACACTAAAATTAAGAATGTATTGCATGTTATAGGCTTAATAAAATTTGCCAGTAGTCATAACCTAATGCCCCTTAAACTCTTAATTTTTTGAAAGCTTTCTCCTCTTTTATTTTATATGTTTGTCTTTCAAGGCCCTCTGCCTCTTCTGCTTTTTAAAAAAAATCTTTAATTTGTATTAGCCCAGATATCAACTATTTCAGTGATATTTTAAATATGTATTGGTGAGTTATACATGGCTTTAAAAAAATAATTAGCTGCTTAATCCCTTCTGAATCCATAACTACATCTCATTTCTCTCTCCTGATAATTTTTTGTTCTTCAGCATTGTCAGAGATTTGTCTCAATGTGTCCCAAAATTTAGCTCTCGAGTTAAAGACTTAAATTTTTTGTGTTTCTTCGTTCAGCTTCCTAATTAATCAATTTCTGTCTTTATTGATTTCTTTGTCTCTTTTTGTTTATTTTCTGGAATGCACAGCCTCTGCCTGGCTGAGGATACATTGTGGTGGGGGAAGGGGTTGGAGAGGAAAGACACGGGTCCTCCTTCGTGGCCACTGTTTGCTTGAGGGTGTCTCTGCCGCCCTCCCCAGTGTAGACTCTGGGCCACGGGATCTAGGATCACGTGGGAGAGGGGTTGCATGAGAAGGGCACAAAGCATCCTCTTGCCTATTACATGTGGTCTTTCACCAGACCAATCAGATGTGAGGTTTGAAATCAGATTGAGTTCAGGTTCCGCCATTTACTATCTTTGAGATAAATTCCTTAACTTTTCTAAAATGCATTTTCCTCATCAACAATAACATCTTTCTCATAGGGTTATTGTAAGAATTAAATGAGATACTACAGGGACTGTGTTTATCTCACTGGCATATCTCCACTGATACGTACCTCTGTGTGTGTGTGTGTGTGTGTGTGTGTGTGTGTGTGTATGAAGTGTTTCTTGAATTAATAATTCAAAACGATTTCTTGAACGAGCCTCCGGGCATTTGCTCCCAGCCTTAAACTCTACATGTTACTGGAACCCAATCTTGTGAAGAGATTGAAGAGCTCACTGAACCTTTGCAGCTATTACGTGATAAAAATGATTGAAGCCACTTGCCAACATAAAAGTGCCGTGTGCACAGTTATTAATAATACTGAGCAGTGGCCATTATAGAAACCTGCGGCTTTTATGCTTCCATAATTTTAGGCACGCCATCATCCTCTCAAGAAAGAAGAATCGCCCCCAACACAAATCTGACCAGCTCCCTATTTTCCAATAAAGGAAGTCTTGCAAATGGTGAAAACAATGGCGGCTCTTTTTCACTAGCCCCACTCAGGGGTGGGGAAGGGATGAGGACGAGGAACATTGACCCTGCCCTACACGAATCACCACAGGATGGGCTGTTTCCAGCCTGGCGGCCAGATCTTCCATTAATTAACAGAGATGAGAAAGAAAGTGCTTCCCCTTCAGCAAAGAGCCATTTCTGCAAAGGCACTTCTTTAAGATAAAAATAGCATGGAAGAAAGTATGTAGAGAAAAATCACCAAAACGAACTCCCAAAAGCAAACTGCCTCATACTGAACATGGCATGTACTACCATAACTTGGTTCAGGGAAGGTAGGTAGAGAAGATCTTTAAGATTCTGGAAGCTTCTCCTCTTTTTTTAGGGAAGACTTTTTAGAAGGACTCCACTTCCTCTTCAGAGGACAGGAATTATTGTTTATTATCCGGGATTGCTGTGCGTAAAAATTTTAAATTAAAATGTAGTTTGTTGGGTTCATAGCAAATATATAACGTTTATACTATAGATAAAACACAAGTCAACATCTATAAACTGCCTAAAATTATGATAGAAGAATTACTGAGACAAGCATTTTAATCATAACCAGGGCACTAAAAGAGTGCCCTGAGAGAAAATTATCTATAATATTAAGTGAAAACACTTGAATAGAAGGGTTCAGGGAGTAGAAAAACGTGTGGGGAGGGGCAGGTCAAGAGTTGCTTCTGATGGCAATTCTCTGGTAAGGTCCGTAGGTCAGAGTGCCCCACCCGAATGGGTAAGGGTCTCCAGAGAAGAGCTTCCTGGGTCACTTCCTCGTCAGCAGCCTGATAGATGAGCAAGCCCACCCGACCCCTCCGTTCATCTGCCTATGAATGCTAGGAAGCTGCTCAGACTTGTCACCTGTTCCTGGGGTCTCTGTCCCTCCAGCTAAAAACTAGGAAAAACAATTGTGGAGGTGGGGAAGGAAAAACCACTGCATTTTAAGAGGAGCTTCTGTTTGTCCTCTTGGTCACTACACTGTGATTTACAAAAGACTTCAGTTGATTTTTTTTTTTTTTTAATGGGAAGCCAAGAAACGCTTCCTCCCTGAGGGGCCATGATTAGACCCCCAATTCCATGGTATTCAATTTTTCATTCTTTAAAACATTTTCAGCCCTTTATGGAATAATGTGAAAGATGATGGGCAACTATGCGTTGCCCGTTATGGATCTTTCCCCAAGATCATATGCTACGTGCACTACTAACATGTTAAAATAAGAGACGCCTAATACATGTAGAATGTCCTTCACGATGGGTCTCTCATGCCTTCTTGCATTATTTCCCAAGGATTTTCCAAATTCAATATTCAAGTATCAGTAAAAATGTCTCCAGGACTTCGTGGTGTAACTGTGTTCCACTCTATATCTCTTACCCAGTGAGAACATGTTTTCATTGTCTGGAATTATTTTTCTCTTGCCCAATGTGGATGTAAGATTAACATAATTAGGAGTGTTTGGTGCTACAGAAGCTGTACTTGGAAGATAAGGAGCAGAAAATCCCTCTGGACAAATATCTCTGAGAGGAAAGGCCACAGTGAAAAGTTGGGTTATATCAACCTTCAGACAAAATCTCCTCTTCTCATTGTCATGCAAAATATGAAAGATTTTCTTATTTCCAGAAAGGGATGGAATTTGGAGGAACCGTGGGCAGTTCCCTTTCTTGCTAGAGAGCCTTGCTCAGGGATCTCTGTTGAAAGATGACCTGGGACCCTGCATGGCCTTGCTCTCTCGGTGTTGTGGGAACCCCAATATCCATGAACTCTCTGGCAATTTTGCCGCCCAGAACTGTCTGTATTCAACTTACTCAAGGACTATAAAAGGTGTGTGGCAACAGCACCCACATGCAAATTTTGCTTATAGAAACTACCTGAGGAAACCAGGGGAAGGATCAGGGTTTTAACAAACAAAATACAAACCACAGACAACATAGAGACCTAACGCCCCCTACTGCTAAAAATGTATAACTCTGGAAATACATTCAAGGGGAGGAGGCCTCAGGTACTCTGGCTCTACTTCTGACTGGGGCAGTCACCTAGGCAGACAGCTTCTTGTCATTTTCAGCGCCACACCAGATGGCCTGGTCAGTCCCATCCCTTCATCGTTATTGTAGCCAAGTGGATATTGTCACATCAGGCACGAGGCAGAGACCGACCAGGAAGGCTCCAGCACGCACAAAGCTGCTGTGGAAAGCCCTGCTAATTGCCCTGTGGTCCAAACTCAGCATCAGTGTGATTTCCTGACAGCAGTCCAGATGGCTTCGGCCTCTACACCAGCCATGCCAGCCTGTGAAGGAGGGCACCGCCACCTGCTCGGGGACCGGAGCTCAGCCCATTAATTCTGATTTACAAAGATGACAGGGTTTCGAGAGGGTGGGCCGTGTGGGACCCCACAGCCCAGCTCTAGAAACAGGCCACTGAGGCCTCCTCATTCATCCAGTTCCCTGTCCTCTGGCCTTGCTTCGAACAAAAAGTTCGCTGCAGCCTTTAAACTCTGTTTGCTCCCTAGTTTTATTGCTGGCAGAAAGCTGTGCACTTTATCAACATTATCTCATATTGGCAGATCCCAGCCAGTGAAATGGTAGTTGTTGGGGCCATTAAGAGATGCCTCCACGCTCTGCCTGATGCAGAATTTATAGAGTCTCATGGTGTAAGGTCCTGGAAAGTACAGATCGTCTCATTATATGAAATGACAACCTAGCGCCTCAGAGAGGGGGCAATTCCGAGCACTCATGGGCCCCAGGTACAACTGGCCTTCTGAGGCTTGTTAAAAATGATGCTGATAAACTTTTAAGATTTTTATGGGATGCATCTTTGTCTGTGCCCAAGCCTTCGAGGGAAAATAAGATGTCTTCATCCCAGAAAACTCCTGCAAATCCTATCCCGAGGAAATCTGTCTTCCTCACTGGGCTACGCTGGTCTCTTTGCTCTCTGTCCTTTCCTGTGTTTCCACGTTGTATGTGCACATCTGTGTCTTTGGTTGGGCTCCTCGGAAACAGAGGCCGAGACAGGGATTCCTGTGCACGTGGCTATTGAAGGCGAGGCCTCAGGAAAAGAGAAGTAGGGGAAGCAGAGGAGGGCAGAGAACGGAGCTGCCTCAGCCTGACCCCAGGGGACTCGGGAGCATGAGTTACGTCACAGAGTTGGTCTCCCCCTGTGGTAAGGGAGTCCGGCAGTCAGAGCCCTCCATGGGGAGGAGGGGCGGGCAAGGTTCATTGGAATTCTCAGACGAGGATTTAGCTTGGTCCAGGAGTGTGGTCCCCAAAGGGTCATCCATGATTAGCAGCATCACCGTCCCCTGGGAATTTGTTGGAACTGTCCATTCCCAGGCATCTCCCCGGGCCCACTGGCTCAGAAACTCTGGAAATGGGGTCTAGAAATCTGAGGGTCAATACATCTTCTAGGTGATTCTGATTCGTAATACGATTTGAAAACCACCAATCTGGGTCGGTTCTCTGGAGAAGGAGGCTGGGCTTTTCACGGTTGTCCCTCACAGGTGCTGCTGCAGGACAGACGCACTGCTAATAAAGAGGATCAGTGATTTCTGTCAGGTCTCAGGACAGCATTATGCAAAGAAAGGAAGATGGAGGCTAAGCCTAAGTACGAGGAAAAGTCAGTTGGGAAAGAAGGTGATTTCTAGGCAGAGGGGGCAATCCTCTATGAAGGTTCTAAGGTTAAGAAAGGTTACAGTTTATTGCAAGAACTGCCTGAAGAGTAATATGGCCAGAACATTGAGAGCAAGAAAAATAATGGTGTGAGTAAGGGTTCACTGGTTGGCTAGGGTCAGAAGGGGATTTATAATTCCATATAAATTTATCAAATTTATAATCTATAATGGCTAAAAATAACTACAGTTAACATCGACAGAGCATTTGCTTTGTGCCCAAGACTTTGTTAAGTGATTCTCACACATTATCTTAATTAGTCCTCATAAAAACCCAAGATGTGGAGAGATCAGGTTAGGACATTGCACGTCAGTAACTAACTCTGGGAACACATGTGAGTAATGAGCTGAGTTTTGAACGAAGGCTTTCTCTGGGTACAAAACCCCCACTCTTAACCACCACCCTATTCCGACATGGTATAGATTTTTTTAATTCTTATCCGAAAAGCCATGAAAATTTAATTGGCAACGGGCCATAATCATATTTGTGTTGTATAAGAGCATTTTGGCTGCTTTCTGGAAAATAGATTGGGGAGAGCAAGATTGCATACAAGGTGAACAATTAGGAGCAAATTGTAATACAGGAGAGAGAGGAACGGCATGGGCTGCCAAGATAGATCAAAGTGGCTATGCCGAAGAGACATTTTTAAAGTAAATTAGCAGGGTTTAGGGATTGGAAGTAGGCATAAGGAAGAGGCTGAGCATAAGATCATCTCTGAGAATTCTAGATTCCACCACGAAACGGATGACAGCTCTGTTCACACTATGGGAATCATTACAAGGGGATAATATTGCAGGAGGAACAAGACGCTGTTCGGATGTAGAAACACTGGTTTGTGAGATGTCCTTGAGAGGTACAAATAAATATTATTTATATGCAGTGGGATACAATCATCCAGAGAATCAGACTCGTAATAAAAAATTGGAACTTGTCACTGCAGAGTAATTACAGCATCAAGGACTGAGCATACCATTGCTTGGATAGGGAGCATGAGCCAAGAGTGTGACTGAGCTTGAGGGTCCCTGTCCTTTAACATTCAGAAAATAATAGATTCACTCAGGAGATACAGACAGACGTACTAGAGGGGAAAAGTTTGAAAAACAAAAGGGAAAGTATGTTGCCAGATACGCCAAGGAGAAGGTTTCCAAATGGAAGTTACGGTCAGTGGTAATGGATGGTACGGATCACCCGACTTTGAAAAGGAAGGGAGACGTCTGCTGCATTTAATGATGTGCATTTTGAGCTCCTTCGTGGAAGCAATGGTCACAGAAGTCAGATTAAGAACTAATAGTGAAGCATTAATCAATGGGCTTATTGGATTAATTTCCCTGCCGAGGAAAAGAAGCATGTAGAGTACACTTTAGCCTAATAATCAAACCCTCCCTTTCCGCAGGTGTTTGCAACAATCTGGAACGTGCCAAAGGGAAGGGCTACGCTCCAGATAATTCAGCAAGTGATTGGAATATGCATCTAGCAACAGCCAACCATGGCTATTTTGCCAGATACCCCGCTAGAAGTAAACTTCTTTGTAAACCATACAAATAAAGCCTGGCTTCGTTGTCCCATGCCTCCGGAAATGATCAGAGCCTCTTTCCCTACTTTAGCTTCCGAGGGTCTTCTTGTTCTAATTTGTCTCTAGATGCAGTCGTTAAATCCTGGTTAAACCAAGCAAGAAAGAAAAAGAAACTGTTTTATTTCTTACCTGGCTTGTGCATGAGCATGAGAGCTATTTTTGCTATAAGGATTCATTGTTCCAGAGAATTCCAAAGAATGAGTAATTGCGAATAAAGAAACTTTTTCATCACGAAGGTGATGGATGTAGGTAATGCTTCCTGAAGAAGACCGGAGCTTTAACTCAGGAAACTAAGAAACTGATTCAGTAATGGGAGATATCTATCTTCCTCCTCCAAAAAATAATTGGGGTCCACATACTTGGGATCAAAATATGCATATTTTTGTTACGCACCTGTAATTTACAAGCCAAACAAAACCAATGACTGACAGGAGGTAAATATCTTACATTTATGCTGTAGTCCAGTACAAGAAAAAGTTTATAATGAAATCCAAGATAACGTTTTGATTAAATGCTATGACTACAGAATCTAATATTTTTTCCCCGGATTTCCTGGGCAAATAATCTAACAAAGGACTATTTCCCTTCATTTGACAATTAATATGTGATCTTATTTTATTCATTTATACTTGCCTTTACTCTTAAAAAGTGTTGAAAGAGAAATTTATGTATAGTAAAATCACTATAAATGTTTTTTATGGATATATTTTTTGTCACACTGAATATATTTGACACTTCGTTTTTTTGGGTGAAAATAAAACCCACACAAATGTTTAAATGTGTACATGATTTAATCTGTGGAATAGAAATATTCAATTCTTATTTCTGTTATCTATTGGAATCCACTTCAGAACTTAGGGCTTAAAACGATGATACATTATTTTGCACATTTCTGTAGGTTGACTGGACTCAGCTCTATGGTTCTTTCTCCTCGTGGCGGGGTGGGGGGTCACACAGGCATTGGCTCAGCTGGGGCTGGACCAGCCTACACGAGCTCTCATTCTCCAGGGCCTCTTTCCACATGACTTTCAATCATTCAGTATCTGGCCTAGACTATTTACCACTATGTCAACTGGATTCCAAGAGGGAGGCTTCCAAAAGGATAAGCCTTCCTGTGCAAGCACTCATCAAGCCTCTCCTTACTTGATACTCACTAATGCTCGTTAGCCACATGGACAAGTCCAGAGTTAACATGGAAGGGAACTACACAGGGGTACGGCCACTGGGGTCATGGTTAGTTGGGGCAATTCAACAAAAGTGTTTACCCAAGTTCTGCAATGCAACCTGAGACATCTTTGTGCTATTATAAAATAATACCAACATTTTGTTCCCCATTTCTAATCATTACAATGATTATAATAGAGTAGAAACATGGTCACCTCTGGCCGAACACTGTATTAGTTCAATTTCCCCTAGAGCTGCAGGCTCATTAGGGATCTCTCCTTACAGGTCAAAGTTTTACTGTATGTTTTGTCTCTGCACCTCATGGTTTACCGTCTTTTCCAGCCTCTCATATCAGTTTGTTCACAATCCATCTTGTATCAAATCAATGTTTCTTTTATGGGACCACACATGTACACATACGCGCACACACACATGTGCGTGCACATACAATCACCTGCAGATCCAGCCGACCTTCCTGGGAAGCTCTCCTTCAAGTCCTAGCTCAGCCATCTGGGCTGCTTTGCTCCTATGGCTCCACCATATTAATGTAAGCTTCCGTAAATGCATATCCAAAGAAAAGAATGCCAAACAGTCAAGCAGTAGCATTGAAATGCTTCAGCCCACAGTGACACATGTCGCTTCCACTCAAAATTAATTAATTGTATCTTATCATATCGCCATGTTTAAGTTCAATGGAATAGCAAAAGTTCATATATCAAGAAGTAGAAAAGAATGGTAACCCAATGAACAAAATCCAGTGAGCAATTTTCTACTACCTCTATTGGGGTAGACTATGCAGTCTTCATAAACGACTAGGTAGAACTATTTCCAAGACACAAATTTTATGTGAGATGTATCAAATTTTTAAAAACATAACCATAAACCATATTTATAACACATAATACATTTATTAATATTTATAATGGCATATACATGGCTAATGCTGAAATTATTCCTACCAAATTTTCAGTGTTTACTCGTAGGTAGGGAGTGAATAGGACATAGGTGATAAGAAATATTTTCATTGAGTTCTAAATATCCTGTACTCTCTGAGTTTTTTCAACAGTGAAGATGGTTAAGTATACAATTGTGGAAAAATAAAAAGCAATATTATAACCTATGAGGAACAGTCCATGTTTCAGTACCACACAGCTTTTTTTTTTTTTTCTCTGTAATCCTTGGATAAGGTTGGGGAAAAGATTAGTGAAACCGTGGTTACGTTTTCACAAACGTGGGGGATTGCCTGCTACCTGTAATCCTTTCCGCATCAATTCAATGAGGATGGCCAGGGGCACCTGGGTGGCTCAGTTGGTTGAGTGTCAGACTTCAGCTCAGGTCACGATTTCGCAGTTTGTGAGTTCGAGCCCCACATCGGGCTCACTGCTGTCAGCCTGTCAGCACAGAGCCCGCTTCAGCATCTCTGTCCCCCTCTCTCTTCCCCTCCCCTGCTTGCGCTCTCTCAAAGATAAATATTAAAAAAAAGTGAGGATGGCCAAGTCATCAGAACATGCATTAGCCACATCAGGGGCACTGTTTCTCACCCATCACCTTGGGACTGAACACACACTCGACTCCAGCAGACACTTAAACAGCTCTTTCACAGAGCTGTTTGAGTCAGCATCCCCAAATGGGATAGATTTGGCAGGTGGGAGTTGCGATTTTACCTAGCTATCTCTGCCCCTTGTATTACACGGGAATGCAGGAGAGGGGGGGCTTTGCTCATATAGGCCTTCAGAGCACAGTACAGAAGGATGTCCTTTATTTCTTTAAACCTCTTCAACTCAACTCTTTGCCTGACACTTCTTCAAGCTCTGTCCATCGAATACCCCTTCTTCTCCTGCTTCCCTAGGGCATTGCGACCCCTCACCCTGAAGTGTCAGCCTTTACTCCTTGGCATCTTGCAAGCTTTCGCTGACTCAGACTTCAGCCAAACATCACTGGACCTTTCCTCTGCCCATTTTTAGTTGTCTCGCTAGAGGATGGTCATGGCCTCTGGCACCCTTTGGTTGGGGACAGAGAGGGCCATGCGGTGGAAGAAAAGGTGAGCAAAGGGTGCATTTTAAAATGTCAGCTTATTTCTCCATATTCACATCACCTGTGGATAATTCCTCTTGAATTAACTAAATACAGCTCACCACAGCAACCATTAATTTAATTCTTTCCCTAATGTCACAGGGTCTAATCTGACATGAACATGACTCTCCCCCTTCTCATCTCATAATAACCTTAGCTAACTATTCTAAAAAGAACATTCATTTCATTCCTGAATTGGTCTTCATTTCAAAAGGTCTACATACTGTTTGAGAAAGAGTCCTTATTCAGACAAAAGAAACCATCCTAAAAAGATACTCTCTGACTCTTATATCACTTTTCTACTGTGGATAAGGAGGGATTGAGAAGATCAGTTCATTCCATCAAGGAATCCAAAAAAAATTCAAGGATAGAGTGGCAAGTCCCTGCCAAGTCTGTTGTCAAGACAACCGGAGTGGTTCGAGGAGATTCTGAGATTCTGGGAAGAAAGTCTGCCATAGAGCTCCTAACTTGCATTAGCTCAATTTCTCTCCCATCCACTAATGAAGCTTATTGCACATTTAGTGTGTACCTCAAGACACCACACTGAATTGTGAGAAATAAAAGCAATGTGTGAGTGTGTTCTTATTGGGGGCCAAGGCATATGTGCTTGAAAAGAGCCCCCAAAGTGCCAACTAAGTGAAGCAGAGCACTTTAAAGATGGCCGAGGGCTCTCAAAAATGGCGAGGCTGTCCTTGGAGCCATCACTGACTAGTAGGAATCTGACTTGGCTTTCAAAGAGAGGGGTGGCTTCCATTAGGTTGGAGGGGAAAGAGTATTCCATTGTGTAGAATTGTTTGACTTATTTCCTCATGGGATTTACAATAAAATTCCCCCAACATTCATCAATTGGCAAGAAAAAGAACAATGACATGTAGAGGGTCTGGTGAATGAGGTATACTCACGAAATGCAGTATAAGTTCATCTTTACAATCTTTTGTGTGGGTGACTGGCAATAAGCCCTAAGAACCACAAAACCATGTACATTTAAAAAAGATGCCCATTGGGGCGCCTGCATGGCTCAGTCGGTTAAGCATCTGACTTTGGCTCAGGTCATGATCTTGCGGTCTGTGGGTTTGAGCCCTGTGTCGGGCTCTGTGCTGACAGCTAGCTCAGAGCCTGGAGCCTGCCTTCAGATTCTGTGTCTCCCTCTCTCTCTGACCCTCCACTACTCACGCTGTTTCTTTCTCTCTTAAAAGTAAATAATAAAAAAAGTTTAAAAAATTAAAAAATGAATAAAAAATAAAAATAAATAAAAATTAAAAATTAAATGTCAATCTATTTCTGGAAATATATTAAAGAAATAATGTAAAACTTGAAAATGTCTATACTTTATCACAGATTATATACTTTGGCGACAAATTAGAGGAAGCTCATGTGCTTGACAATTGGGGATGTTGAAGTAAATTTTGGTAGAAACATTTGAGGCATAGAATGCGTTGCTTATAATAATACCATAAATATGGAAAATCAATTTGGAAAACTTACATGGTAATAACAATCAGCAGGGTATGTTTTCCCTAGCTTTATTGAGATATAATTGACATACAACATTGTGAAAGTTTAAGGTGTACGGTAAGGCGATTTGATACAGGTATACATTTATATATTTATTATTATCACATATGCTTAAGAACAGAAATACAAGCACTAAAAAAATTATAGAGGAAAAATAGACACAAAGAATATATAAGAAACAAATGAGCAACAAGGCTAGGATTTCAGCCCCTTTACTTTAATAAAGTTACCAAATGGGGCCCCATTTTGGGTCCCAAATAGGATGAGACTTTGCATAATTTAGTCTGGGGCAGAGAGAAAGACAAAATGATTGTATGCTAACCACAAATAGGCCAGAGTCAAGTTTTGTACCATGATGGGAGTTCTTCTCGGGAAGTTAAACCACATCTACTCTGGTCCAAAATTTTAGTTCGGGTCATTTCCCTCCGTTAAACTCATAGTTAATAGTACGAGTTCCATTCGGTGTGAGGAACAATACTGGGCAGATTTTCTCTTCCTTCCTGACTAGTAAGCTCTTTTCCTCAGTCATTTGATTTCAAATGCAGTTTTGCCGGTGGGAACTTAGGTCATCAGGAGATGACACTTGCAATTTTTCTTTTTGGACCTTCATTTCCCCTGCCTTTATTTTCTCTCTCTCTCATCTCTTTATAGCTGAGTTTTGAGTGGGATGCCACTCCAGTGCCTGGGCTAAACACAAAAGTGAAATCCTTTGTCAGACCTTCAGCCTGTCCACCTGTTGAGATCCACAGGGTCCATTTCATCGCCTGTGTGGCCCAGTGTCCAGGCTTCCAGCACTGAGATCCCTGCAGCTTTCCAATACTGGAACTTTCTTCCCTTGGAACTGTGTTGAACGTTGGCACATGATGGAGCCTCTTGCCTTAATGTCACTTTTTATCCTTTGAAACACATCTTCCTTCAAAGCTTTTTCATTCATTTTCTTTTTTTAATTTTAGAGAAAGAGAGAGAGTGGGTGAGGAGGGACAGAGAGAGAGAGAGAGAGAGGCTTAAGCAGGCTCCATGTTCAGCGCGGAACCTGACATGGGGCTTGATCCCATGACCCTGGGACTGTGACGTGGGCCGAAACCAAGAGTCAGACGGTTAACCAACTGAGCCACCCAGGCACCTCATTCCATTTTCTGAATATGTCCATTAGCTAAGGAGAATGTGTAGCACTTTACTGTTTAAAGAAATATATTGATAAATGTTTAGAATTATACACACGAGGGTGATTATTTTTATTTTATTCTATCACGCTCTTAGTCCTGAGAAAGATTCCCCCCCGCCCCCGATTGCAAACCACTCCGTGTTCTGGTTTCTCTGCTTGGTCCCACCCTACTGTTCTATGAGAATCTACGTTTCATACCCCCACGTACCCTCACACGTATGTGGCGTATAAAGGAGTAGGAGACAACAACAGATCTGCCGGGAAAAAACCCTATGAAACAAAATATGACGATCATCATCTTTCCTGTACTATCGTGGCCAATAACGTACTAGGTTGAAAAAGACAATTATCATTCATTTTCATTTGAATATAGGATTTTAAAAAATTGTTTCCTGACTGCTGAGAAACTTCTTTCTTATAGTCCATGGGGAAGAGGTGTGAGTATTGGCTCAGCCTCCGAAGGATGCATGTGCGGCTTGAAACCACACAAGACTTGGGAAACCCCCTGGAGACAGGGGAAATCAGGAGTGGAGAAGGGGCCCTGCACATGGAGGAGGCCTTCCCTGGACACCAACGCTGGCCTGGTTTACGGTGTGCCTCCAAGTCCACAATCTTATCTAAAACCCTTTAGCCCTGCAACTGAGGTAGTCAAGGACCAGAGACGTGAGCCACATTTCAACATCACATGTCTAGCACATGGCTGGGTTGGAATGCGACATTTTTGACTTCAAAGCCTGTGATGTTGCAATGTCCCACAATGTAAGGACTTCAGGTGTTGGCTAGGGACAGCATCTGGGCACTGTTCACCTGTGGATCTCCGAACCCCCAAGGCCGTCTGCAGCATCCACTGTAGGATAATCATAGTCAGAGTACTACTAGCCAGGCACCGTTAGGGAACTGTCAAGATTTCTAGAACATCTGAAGACAAAGTTGGGCATATTTTACTGCTAAACGGTGTAAATGATTTTAAAGTTAAATAAAACATGGAGGGGTGCCTGGGTGGCTCAGTCGGTTAAGCCTCCGACTTCAGCTCAGGTCATGATCTCACGGTTTGTGGGTTCGAGCCCTGCGTCGGGCTCTGTGCTGACAGCTCAGAACCTGGAGCCTGCTTCGGATTCTGCGTCTCCCTCTCTCTCTGCCCCTCCCCAGCTCACACTCTGTCTCTCTCTGTCTCTCAAATATAAATAAACATTAAAAAAAATTTTTTTAAACATGGATACATTGAGGCATATGTAATGCAATTAAAGGCCCACAAATTTAAAAGATAAGACACAAGTTCCGGGACACTTTGTGATTTGAGAAGCCTATATCAGGCTAGACCCCAAAATCTTCCCAGGGGGACCGCATTCCCTCTCTGATAGCAGGGCTAATCATGATACAAATTTTGAGAAATACCGATTGTTTTCAAAGCCTCTTTTCGTTATCACAGAATGGATGCAATTTCTTTTTGCCAATGAGTCTATCATTTCCTTGGAAGCAGGGACTAAGGAAGAGGTGGGGAGCTGCGTACAGAAGCATCCGAACAAAAAGATGGTTTTAAACGGCATGTGCTTCATGGCAATGCGACACCCCATGATCCTGTATGTTTACGTTTCACATGGACATTAGCGTCTTTGCCTCCTAATGCGGTCCCCCTGTTGTCAGCCACAAAGTAAGGACACAGACTCATAACAGGTTAATGGTAAAGGATCCCTTGAAATGGAGACTGTTCAAAGGGTATGTCGTATGTAAGAGACACAGACCTTCAGGAAGGAAAAGCTAAAGGTTGGCCTTAGTGTTCCGTGCTTAGAGCTTAGAAAAATAAGAGAAGGAACTTTGGTTTCTGTTATGTCTCTGAAAGGTAGCATGACTCTCTAAGAGGATTGGAGTACGTTCAAGAAAGCCAGAGAATTTTTCAAATTGATGTCCAACATCCTAAGATAATGTTGATTTGCAGATGATCAAAGTCAGCATCTCAGCCCGCCCTATAAAACCCTTTGCCTCCTGTTCTCTGGGGCATCTCTCTCTGCTGATATTATTGGTGGTATTTCTTGTTGCTCCCAGTGATTTTGCATTCTAAGGCTGCCGCCTGGTCTCTTGGGACATTCATATTTATTTATGTATTGTCAGGGCCCGTACCGTTGCTCCCGGCACGAATTAGCAACTTACTTAAGCTCATCAAAAATAGATTCATTCTTCCCATAATGAGTATCTGCGCCTTTGTGCTTGAAATTATAAATGACAGTTTTACTAGAAGTGCTAAGCCATTTCCAATGCTTCTGACAAAATCCTAGTTCAGAAGCAGAACTAGTTGAAGTGGCTAGGGTTTACGGAAAAGAAAGAAAAAGAAAGGAAAAAAGATATCCAAACCTCCTAAATAGAGAAAGTGTGGCTTTTGTAATTTCTGTCCTTACCTTATGCTTTATATTTAAAAACAAAATCATGTGCTTAAAAAATTAAATTTTTCTAAATGGCTGAAAGTAAGGAATATACCAGTCTATTTGCTGTCGTTTTTGGTTTGTTTTTTTTTCTTTAACCTGGGTCCCACTGGCCAGAAGCAAAAATGTTCAACTATGTGAGCTATTTGCTCAAGTATTTATATTGATATTTCTAAATACTATGTTTATATTGCTATTTGTGGACTTTGCCACTCAGATGTTATCTATTGATTTATTACTATGGTGGATTATGCTTGAGCCAGAGAACATGCCCCTCCCACTATCTCTCCTCTATATTGCAAATATTATTTCATATGCTCTCATTAAATCAATATTCAATGTTGATGTTTATGGCTGTAAATAACTGACCTCACTAAAACACACTCTTTTTAAAAATTTTTTTAATGTTTTTTATTAATTTTTGAGAGACAGAGAGAGACAGCGTGAGCAGGGGAGGGTCAGAGAGAGAGGGAGACACAGAATCTGAAGACAGACTCCAGGCTCTGAGCTGTCAGCACAGAGCCCGACGTGGGGCTCGAACCTACGAACCGTGAAATCATGACCTGAGCCGAAGTCGGATGCTTAACCGCCTGAGCCTCCCAGGCGCCCCTAAAACACACTCTTGAATAGTCAGTAACAATTACGGAAATACGGTTATGCTTTGTATATTGCAAAACCATTTTTGCTTTCTGTTCTATCTACTTATTACATATTTTTCAGAATGCTTTCACTTTCTCTCTAATCACACACATCGGGCAATTCATCAGTGCATTTTACTTTTCCTGGAGATTGCCCTTTTGAAGCCCACATTGCCTTCTCTCTCTAATCCGGATTGTTCTCTAGACTTCTGAGCTTATAATGTCCATCCCCTGTTTCCGAGCTCCTGTGTTCCCATTTCTTGATTTATTCCTACATCTTTTTTTAAAGTTTGTTCATTTATTTTGAAAAGGAAAACAGGAACAGAGAAGGGACAGGGAGAGAGGGAGAGAGAGAATCCCAGACAGGCTCCGCACTGTCCTTGCGGAGCCTGATGCTGGACTTGAATTCACAAACTGTGAGACCTTGACCTGAGCTGAAATCAACCGTCTGATGCTTAACCCACTGGGTGCCCGGAGTGTATTCCTACATTTTAATAAGCTACATCCTCCGGAAGTTTTCTAAGAAATAAAGTACTTAGAAGATAAGTGGACTCGTTCAGTCTACCATTCTATTTATTGTAGCTTTAAATTTGAGTGGTTTGGCTGGGTATAGAATATGAGGATGGACATTACTTATCTTCAAAATTGGGGATGCAGTTCAGTGTCTTTTACTTTCCAATACTGCTGCCAAAACACCAAAAACAATTATTTCTGATCTTTTGCATTCTACCTATTGTTTATCTATAAAGTCTTCATTTTTTTTAAAATTCAGTTCCTTACGTTCTAAAATGTCACCAGCATGCTTCGAGGAGATTTGTTTCTGTTTGTGTGATAGGAAGGCAGAAACTGAGCTCTTTGAAATCTTTTTTTATTTTTTTTTATGCCTTTATTTTATTTTTGAGAGACAGAGACAGAGCGTGAGCAGGGGAGGGGCAGAGAGAGAGGGAGACACAGAATCTGAAGCAGGCTCCAGGCTCTGAGCTGTCAGCACAGAGGCCCACGCGGGGCTCGAACCCACGGACCATGAGATCGCGACCTGAGCCGAAGTCGGACGCTTAACCGACTGAGCCACCCAGGCGCCCCTGGGCTCTTTGAAATCTTGAAGTATTTTGTTATTTCTTTAATTCCTACTCCACGTTCACCCTGCTCTCTAACAGTTCCACTATACTTTTTTTTTTTAATCTCCTGAATTGTTTTTAGAACTTCTTTTCTATTTTCTATCTTTGGCCTTTTGTTCATGTTTCAGGCATTGCCCCAGTTTTATTTTAGCAATTTCTACTATTTTTAATGTCAAAATTCAGTAACCCCATAGCTCATTTTTCTCCTCTGATGCTCCTATAAAAATCTTATATTTTTGTGTATGGATGCAATGTCCTCTCTTCATCCTTTGAGGGGGTTAGAGATAGCGGCGGTATTCTTATCATCATCGTCTTTTCCTCTGTCCCATTCATGCTTTCTGTTTCCTCTGGGTTCTTTTTCATTTTTAAAAACATGTATTCGTTTAGATTCTGTGTATCAAACTGGAAGCTTTTCTGAAATGTCATGTGAGCCTAGTGTCCCTGTATGTCCAAGTGTATTTAAGAGTGAGATATTAAATAGATGCTTTAAAAACTCTACATGCGGGCACCTGGATGGCTCCGTCAGGTAACCAACCCTCTGACTTGATTTCAGCTCAGGTCATGATCCCCCAGCCCCACATCGGGCTCTGTGCTGGGCACGGATCCTGCTTGGGATTTTGTCTCTCCCTCTCTCTTTGCACCTCCCCCCACTTGTTCTCTCTCTCTCTCTCTCTGTCTCAAAATAAATAAACACACTTGAAAAATTAAACAAAATAAAAACTCTGCATGCCTGGAAGAGGTTTATCTACTGGTACAATTTACTATAGAGCAATTGGGCTTTGAAAGAAAATATCAACTTCTGTTGGTTTTTTACATAGGGCTGCTCTTCTCCATGGGAGAAGAGCATTGTGCGTTCCCCCAAGTGTATACTTGGCTGCTAACAGTCTGGGAAGAGAGTGGAAAAGTCGAGGCTTTCACTTCCTGCCCTCTTCAGCCTTGCATCTCCCCCTATTTCCACCATTCTTTGTGTCCCTTCAGTCAGAAGCTTCTCTTCATTTGCTGCTTCATTCTCCTGCCTTGGTGGGAGGCAGGGAAGGTAGACATGCACAGTGGGTGGGATACTTGCGGGTAGAAAGCCCTCCTTAGGTGAGCTCCAAAACTACGTCCCTGTTTCCAGCCCATGCGTCCCCTCCAACTTGCATAGCACCAAGTGCCTCTAAATTTCGAAAATCTGTAGGGCTTCTCAGGTTATATTCACCTAAGAAGACTTTCCTCCTTAGGCACTTAGTTTTTCCACTCTGGCTTTCTCGATTTGACTCCTATGTGTCCCATCTCTTCCAAAATCACTGAAATCTCCAACCCACTGTGTTGCATTGCCTGCTACCCCTGCCCTCACTGCTTATATATTGATGTAAAATTATTTTAAATGTATCTTACATATACATTGAAATTACACATTTTTATCTTTATATAAAATACATTTTTAAATATTTATATATTTTATATGCTTCTATAAAATTATATATTTATATACTCTCTATATAGTATATATTTTTATATATACAGTTTTGTCCTATTTTATATTCCTTTTTTTAATTTTTTTAATGTTTATTTTTGAGAGAGAGAGAGAGACACGGAGTGTGAGTGGGGAGGGTCAGAGAGAGAGGGAGACACAGAATCAGAAGCAGGCTCCAGGCTCTGAGCTGTCAACACAGAACCCGAAGCGGGGCTCTAACCCACGAACGGTGAGATCATGACCTGAGCTGAAGTCGGCCGCTTAACCGACTGAGCCACCAGGCTCCCCGTCTATTTTATATTCCTATTCTATCACTAATGTTTACAGGGGATTTTGGAGAGACATGTTATGTAAATTTTAACAATTCTATTTAAATTAAGATAAAAATCATGATCTGACTAGAAGGAGTTTCCTTTTCTTTTAATTAGTAAAAGAGACATAATACACACCCTGTGTGCCTTTCAATTTTTATTACTTTGAGATCTGATTAAATACAACGAAGTAAAATTATTTTTGCCCAAATCTTCCTTAAAGTCACTGAATAATTTAAATATTGAGCAAAATGTTAAAGAAATAAGGAAATGGCCACAACCCAACCCACAAACCCTGAACCATACCAACAAATCTGTGAAATATTCCCTGAGGTGAAAACACCAACATATTTGATCCAACTGTCTATAATTTGCAGCTCATCTTGGCCCTGAAATGTAGGCATAGCCTTGCCCAGCCTAGCCTGATGAATGTAGTGGCAGAAGGATGACACAATCGTAACAACACAAAACATGTGGCATCAGCTTAGCAGTCGGCTTGGAGTGGTAAGGAAGCGGATGTTAGGGGCTGGAAAAATGCAAACCCATGTAATAGTGGAAAATATTTTATAAAGAGTAACCTGCGTAAATAGTGACTTGGTGGGTAGACCATCTAAGAACTGAAGGAAAAGCAATGGGGTGCATTTGGCAAGGAATTAAAAGAAAGATAGGAGCTAGTTAAAATAATTGGCTAATTTGAAAGTGGAAATGAAAAGAGATAATAAATTTCAGAAATTTGAGAAAATGTGGAGTTAGAATAGCTAATTTCTTTTGAACTGAAAATGTAAAAGAGAAAACTGAGAAAGCTGTAAGACCCATTACAATTGAATCTGTTGGAATAGACCAAATTAAGGATATAGTCTTTACCTCTAGTGTGAAAATATCTAAGTGAATTAAGATGCCTTAAAGCAAAAATAAGAACATAGCATTTCCAAAATAGCCCACCAGCTCCAAGTTGATCTAATTTAAAGCTAGAGAGCTTTTAGGACCAAAAAGAGAAGCCCAATGTAACATGAAAATCATATTTTCAAAAAGATCTCTGGCACATGAAACTTGCTGGGATGAAACAGGTAAGAAATCTATTACATTTTACGAACACTATATTGTCAAATAAATCATGCGGCTGTATTTAAAAGTCCTGTGGTTGAGTCTTGGACTCAGCCATCAAGAGAAGAACATGGGCTGAGACCACGGTGCTATATGTAAGAAGGTTTGGTTCCTCCCTACCCCCTTCAGAGATGGCCAAGGAAGAAAGAGGTGAAGGAAGAAACCCACCGAGTGGAACCAACGATCACAAAGAACAGTGGACAAGGAAGCTTTTCCCAAGAGAAAATCCAGGGCCTAAGCAAAGGAACATTTCCTGGGGCAGGGAAGGGGGGGATTCACAATGTTGTTTCAGCCGGCAATGAAAGGGTTACCTTTCATGTTTTAAATAAGCTCCTACAAAACTAAATCAGAAAACTGATCTTACAGAAACTTTCTACAGTTGAAGATTCTCTTCTTAGCTCCATTATTTAACATTCCTCTAAGCCTTAGGGCCATGCTTATTTTGAACTTTAGTGAGATTCAATATAGTGATTGTATGTGATGCTATTTTATGGATGATGTATTCTATCCCTGATTTTCTCCAGTGATATGAAGGCTGCTACACTGAGCTAGGACAAAGTGAATCTTGATAGAAGGCACTGATGACAATCAGGGTGACCCAGGCAAGTTAATAATTTTTTTTTTTGGCAAGTTAATAATTTAAACCCCATTTGAACAGTATTCTTTAGCTATTCATTTCAGCATTTCTGGGAAGGTGTATTAGGAATCTGCTTTTATATTAACAAAACATTGTATACTTTTCTTTTTTTTATCAGAAACAACAATTATTTACATGTGTTAGATATAAAATATTTTCTAACATTTGTATTTGTCTTCCATTTCAGTTGTTTTCACCATTTGTGTTTGGATGATGTGATTCTGTCACAATTGGACAAAATAAATTTAACATACATAAATATAATTATTAAAATCGTGTTCAAATTGTGTTTTAAAGTTTCTTTCTGGCTTACATACTGGAAACTGGGGCTCTGGAGACCTTGTTCTTCCTCTCTTCTAGTGACTTGTCAAGCCAGGCATTACTTTGGAAATCCAATGAACAATATTGAAAGTTGCATGTTACCATAAATTCTTTTTTTTTCCTCTGAAAATATTACCAGAGTATGTGGGGAGCCGTGTGATTTGAGGGTATCAGTGAACCATGATCACTGAACTCAAGGGACAGTCAAAGTCCCTCTTGGAGTTGAGGGTTCATCCTGATGTATATTTCCTCCCCAAAAGCTGGCTATTGCTGGCGAGGACACTTCCTACTTCATTCACACTCTAGAATTCTGTTTACGTTAGCGGGACTAAATCCAGATTACATTTCACTAGTTATTTAAGAATACTAACTGGAAACCCAAATTCATATCATTGGTGTTTTGATGCTTCTTCTGAAATGAGTACCCCCAAAATTGCTCTTCTGGCTTCTCCTTCAATGAGCTCTAGGCTCCCATTATGCTCATTGGAAATTCTCAGAGGTGTTTCTATCTTTAATTGATTTGTCAATAACTTTCATTCAGACTCGTCATGTCCTGGTGGATGTCCAATGAAGATCGTCTCAGTCCAAGACAGCTGTGATTCCTACAATTGACACCAAATGCCTAAACACATTTAGTAGCTTTGTGGAAGGAAAGTGAACAGAATAACTGAAACCCATTTTTCCGAGATTTCCCTGTCCTACTGATCTCAGAGAGCTGCCTTGCATGTTGAGTAAGTTTTATACATGAAAGTACCTTTGCAAAGAGAGGGGCCCATTTATTGTTAACATCAATAATTTCAAATGTTTGTATTTTCTGCTTGCCTACCATCTGTCAATAGAAATGGAAATACCTTAGAAAAGCATCAGATGAGAACACATTATTTTCTTTACTTTGGCTTTTTCTAACCTCTTTCATTGTCTCCTTATTCTTCCTCCCCATAGGATATTCAAGAAAGTAAACTGAAGAGTGAAATCATAACTTAGTGTATACCTAGATGACATAGGATTTTCCAGAAACTTTCCCTTTTAGGTAATTAGTTGGAGAAGTGAAAAATATCAGAATATTTTAAAAGCTTCCCTCCCTAAACAAGAGGAGATTCTTGATGCTGTGGTAAATACAAAGTAGATTGTTTTAACTTAAAATGTCAAACTTCCAAATTGATTAAAGTTTTCTGTGGTGAGCGAGGGTCTTTGGATACTCAGGAAGTAAATAGAAAAAGCTAGACTTAATTTTTACATTCTAATTCTTTATGCTTAGTAATTTAAACCAAATCCAGTAACTTTTATAGGCACCATACAATTAAAAGAGACCTTGGTGGGCTAGAGAAAAACTTTGAGCAATGATTTTTCTGAGACAGAACTGTCATGACCCTACAAAAAGATAGCATGTTGTTCCTAATGAATACCATCCCAAGTGATCTACTGATTCAACGGAATCCCTATCAAAAGTCCAATGGCCTTTTTCACAGAAATAGGAAAAAGAATAACAATTCTAATATTCATATGGAACCAGAAAAGACCCTAAGTAGCTAATGCAATCTTGAGCAAGAAGAACAAACTAAAGGTATCATGCTTCCTCATTTTAATACATATCACAAAGCTATGGTGATCAAAATAACAAGGTACAAGCATAAAAACAGGTATATAGACCAATAGAACCAAATGGTAAGTTTAGAAATAACCCCACACGTGTACAGTTGGCAAGTGTTTGACAAAGGTGCCAAGCATACACGATGGTGAAAGGATTGTCTCTTAAATTAACAGTCTTGGAAAATTTGTATATCCCATGCAAAAGCATGAAAATTGGACCCTTATCTTATACCATACGTAAAAATCCACTCAGAAATGGATTTAAGGCTTAAATATAAGACCTGAAACCTTAAAACTTCTGGAAGAAAACGTGGGGGAAGATCTTCTTGATATTGGTCTTGGCAATGATTTTTTGGATTTGACAACAAAAGCACAGGTTAAAGCAAAAATAAACAACTGGGCCTACATTGAACTACAACGTTTCTAACAGCAAAGAAAGCAATCCACAAAGTGAAAACGCAACCAGTGAAATGAGAAATTATTTACAAACCATGTGTTCCATAATGGAATATCCAAAATATGTAAGAAATTCATACAACTCAATAGCAAAAGAACAAATAATTCATTTTTTGAGAAATGGGCAAAAGACCTGAATGGACATCTCTCAAAAGAAAACATGCAAATGACCAACAGTATATGAAAAGATGGGATGCCTGGGTGGCTCAGTTGGTTAAGGGTCTGACTCTTGATTTCGGCTCAGGTCATGATCTCATGGTTCGTGAGCTCGAGCCCTGCATCAAGGCTCTGTTCTGGCAGTGCAGAGCCTGCTTGGGATTCTCTCTCTTCCGCTCTCTCTCTGCCCCTCCCCCACTCATTCTCTCTCTCTGTCTCTCTCAAAATAAGCAAACAGTAAAAAAACAGAAAAGATGCTCAAGGTCACTAATCATAAGAGAAATGCAGTGGACACCACAGTGAGATATCACCTCACATTTGTTAGGAAGGCTGTTTTCAAAAAATCGAAGGATAAGTGTTGACGTGGCTGTAGAGAAAAGGCGAACAGGGTACACTGTGGAAGGGAAGAGAAATCAGTACAGCCATCATGGAAAATAGTATGGAGGTTCCTCAAACAATGAAACAGAATTACTTCATGAGGCAGCCATCCACTTCTGGGCATATATCCAAAAGACATGAAATCAGGACCTTAAAGAGAAAAACTAATCTTGGAAAAACTAATTTTAATGACTTCTCTTTTGGCCATTATGCTGTAAATTATTTGGAAGATATCAGAAGGGTATATCTTGCCCTTATATCAAATATTTATTTACTTTTAAAAACTTTTTCTTCAAAATGCACAAAAAAAATCAAAAATAGCAGAGACAATGCTAGTTTCTTTTAATGCTGCCTTATATATTGATTTTGGGGTCCTAACATAAAAATGAAGGCTCACTGATTACGTGGCTGAACTATTTTAATATCCAAGGGGATACAAACCTGTCTTTGTGATCGATGATGGTGATTTTAAAAAATAAGTCATTTGACTCAGTTTATTTGGATTAGTATGGAATAAGCAATTTTCTCACCTTAGTATTTCACACTAATTACCTTCTGGCTATTAAATATTTATTCATATACTAATTATAATCGAGTATTTCAGGATATTGGGTATGATTTTATGCAGTAACGCAAAGGGCTAATGTTAATATGGTAGCTTTTGTGGTGTTCAGTCATCCAGGAACTATGATACAAAAGGCACATTAGTCATGTTATTATTAGCTAGGGTTAACATTAGGCCAATTAATGCAGAAAAACAGTAAGCTTAACTTCTTACTCTTTTCCTAAGTTAGCCAATTAAGAATGCTAAAGGATCATGGACTTCTTTTCAAAAAAATTTTTTCTATACAGAAATGACTTAGCTATATTGATTCAAAATCACCATTTTTATAAGCATAATAGGAAATTATGTGTTTCTAAGGTTTGACACACTGTTGGTAGGTGACACAATACGAAAAACATCTTCAGATGTGAAAGGAAAGGATTTGTTTAAGACAACCTTTCCTTCCACAGGGAATAAACCAAAGTCAATAGAGGTTAGTCTCAGTTGGTTTCAGATACAGAAATAGAATTAAGTTTTTTGATTGACACTCTGATGCATTTTACTCCAAATTAAATAGGCTCCCATTATAATTGTAGAGGAAAAGTTGCTTAATTGTGTGGATTGTTTTTCTAATACAATAGGGGAAAGGAAGCAAACAAACAAAAACCACCTCCGAATTGCTGCCCCAAAGGTCAATCTTACAATAGAACAACAACAACAACAACAAAAGGAAAATGTACTGTTGCCTGGAATCATCCAGTTTTGAGTCTCTAGATCACCTTTATTGGGTGGACCCTTAGCATTTTTGTCTTAGAATAAATACCGTCCCTTTCATTTTCCTCTCCTGTAAGCTCCTTTTGGTAATAAACGGCAGAGCATTGAGGGAGGCTAAGGTTAAAATCAACGTAGAAAGAGTTTTTATAGAGCCAAAGAGATCAAACCTCGTTCAGTTTATGAGCCAGAGACGATGTTTCTTGAACCAGATCTGTACTGAGGCTATTCTACCTCATCTGTCTTGCAGAGCTGAGGGGGAAGTTTTCTTGTTGCCTTTCCGAAGGTACAAAATTGAATTCCCTAAGTGAACGGCTAAAATTAATTCAAGAGAACCTCTAAATTTCCTGGCAGCCTTTTTCTTTAGTGTAGGTTAAACATGTAAAAGCATATTCCATTCTGTATTTCCCTCGGTCCCACCAAAATGCCAGAAACATTCATTTTTAGGGACAGGGAATGAACAGAAGAGTCTGCTTTGCAAAAGGGTTACAGACTGGCTTATTTTCTCTGATTACTCCGGTGTGAACCGCAGCCACTTGCTGGTGGAAGTCATTTCGAGAACATCCCCACACAGAACAGGAGGTGGAGCTCTTCACTAACATGAAGTCAAGGTGCCTCCTGTCTTTTTGGATTAACCTCATTTAACTTTAGTCCACCAAATCCAGACGCCCAGAAATCAGGGCTGCCTCAGTTCCCCCTGATTTTCTGTTACTTATGTTGGAAAGTATCCAGTTTGGGGAATCAAAGTCCTTCCAGACTCAAGATCTATTTCTTCAAAATAATGAGAATGTGGAGAGGAAACCCTGGGTCCCAGGACTGTGAGATTCACAGATGCAAATCTCATACTATAGGAAACTCTGTGGGCAGTGTTGTCTGAAGATGATGGACCTACTGTGTGTGTGTGTGTGTGTGTGTGTGTGTGTGTGTGTGTGTGTATGCGCGCATGTATTTCTGTGGCAAAGGAAGACCCTGGTCCTCTTTTTTTTATTTTTAAATTTTTTTCAATGTTTGTTTATTTTTGAGAGACAGGAGAGACACAGAGCATGAGTGGGGAAGGGGCAGAGAGAGAGGGAGACACAGAATCCAAAGCAGGCTCCAGGCTCAGAGCTGTCAGCACAGAGCTCAATGCAGGGCTCGAATCCACAAACTGTGAGATCATGACCCGAGCCAAAGTCGGATGCTTAACCCACTGAGCCACCCAGACGCCCCTACCCTGGTCCCCTTTTACATGGACAATTGTTATTACTAATCTCAAGAAAATGAAACGTTACTTTCTTTCAGTCCACCCAAATCCTTCTGCGTAGAAATAATGGAAGCCGCTGAAGTCTGTTCGTTTAATTTGCTGACTTTTGAGGATAACCATGTATGCCCTCGTCCCCTGCTTACCCCCTCCTAAGTGTGCTCTTTTCCTTCAATATTTATTTCTAGTTTGCTTTTTCAAACTTGTTCTAGGTAGATCTTCTCCCATCCCCTTTCCTCTTCATTCCATTCAAATGGTAGGAAGTAATGTTGGAAACGAAAACCCCTCACAATTTGCCCCACAAGCAAAAGGGCACTTGTAATCATTACTCGTGCTGGCAAAATCCTAAGAAGACAAAATTCTCTCATCCTTCTGAATGGGTGGGCTCACTCAACTTTTGTGCCTTCCTTTAGTCCATGGGGGTTGTGTCAATTAATCACCCCTATATCGAAGCATAATCTTCTTTAAGAGTCCACGACATCTTCCATTACAGTTCAAAGTGGATGTTCCCTGAAGCCATTACAGTTCAAAAGTGCCCAGAGTTTCCCACTGGGCAATTTTCTGGCCATAGGGAGCCTCAGAAATGGCACTTAGGCGCTCATGCTTGGTTTTACTCCTAATACATTCATCGACTGAGGAAGCAGCAGCCACAGAACACCAGTTAGGTTATAAATGGGGGTGGAGGATATAGGTTGGGTCCCTGTTCACATCTTGCCTTAGGATCTGCAAATGCTAGTGCACCCCAGGTAGAGAGATTCACCCTGTGTAGCCAGGCAGCCATGAACAATACTCCCCTTACCCCTGGGTTTCTGAGCCCATGAAGCCCTCCTCTTTTTGCAACCTGTGGGGGGCAGCATTCTCTTTCCTTTTCTTCTGGGTCAGGAGAGGCCCCCAAGAGTTTCTCTGGGTCCTGCTGACACAGTAAAACTAGGGGGAAATGACTTGATAGTTTCTCTATTTATAATCACTAAAAGGCAATAAGGTGGGGGTGATTTCTTTTAAGGAAGATACATTGCACAGAACCCACAATGCTAGATGCAGCACATATATTTTCATAAAATTACTTAGGAGACTGTCTTGCCCTATAAATTGACCCTATGAAAAAGAGAATCAAAAGTGTGTAGGGAAACAGAGGCGACACACACGCAGACATGATGCAAAGTGTGTGCAAAGTGTGACAAGGCACTGAGGGGCCAGGCAAGGAAGGAATGCTAATGCTGTGTCAGCACTGGCCAGAGAGGACTTTCAGAAACTTGGATTTGGAAGGGTCGATGGGGGGAGACCCACAGGCTGATAGGAATGAAAGGAGAAATGGCAAGCAGGCAAGAGTGGGGGGCACATCTCAGGCAGAGGCAGCAGAAAGTGAAGGGCACGGAGGCATGAAGGAAGGAGCTAGAAGGACGTTGGTGTTGGTGGAGTATGGAATCCTAAAGTTGGAGACATGGAAGGGGAGACCTTTTGAAGTGCTTGCTTTTGCTATGTAGTGTCAACCCCATCCCTGTTATGGACAGGGACCTCGTGAAAGGTTTGCAGACTTATTCCTCTGAATTCTGTTTATAATAGTGGTGTCTTAGTGCCTCTGTGGGTCTCCAAGATCCTTAGAGTGATGAGGATAACATCCAGGTTGGAGTTTTATCTATTTTTTTTAATGTTTATTTATTTTTGAGAGACAGAGAGAGACAGAGTGAGAGCAGGGGAGGGGCAGAGAGAAAGAGGGAGACACAGAATCTAAAGCAAGCTCCAGACTCTGAGCTGTCAGCACCGGAGCCCGATGCGAGGCTCAAACCCACAAACCGTGAGATCATGACCTGAGCCAAAGTCAGATGCTTAACCAACTGAGCCACCCAGGCGCCCCTAGGCTGGAGTTTTAAAGGGGAACTAAGGTTACTGGGCCATATATTTTCAGAAGTGTTTTGCATACTTTCTAATTATGATGAAATTGTTATGGAAAGAAAATCTGCTGCATCAGCTGTTGTAAATGTTGTGATATATTTGATTAGTGACAAGCCAAAATCAGAGTTTCTGACACTGAATTACATGACGCTTTCTGGAAACTGATCATGCAGAGTACCCTTTCTAGATTCGCATAACATATCGTGTGCCCAAAAATGAGTCCATTGGTAACAATTTACAGCTGATGCCCTGTCAGGCTTGTTGGTAAGGAGGCTCCCAAAGTGGAGATTTGACCAGTTAAGTTCAAGTTGATGGCATTTCTGGGTTCCAATAGACAGTAATGAGGAAAATAAGATTTTTTTTTTTTTTTGGTTGCAATTCATTTAACTTCTGTGAAAAAAATTAAACTGTGACCCTCAAAAGCAGCTTTAGAACGTATTCAGTGGAGTACATTTTAACATTGTGCTCTTGAACTCTATGGAGATACGAGGTATTTTCTGTTTGATCTGTGGTGAAAATAATGCTTACATATGTGGTTCATTTAGAACATCGTAGAAGAAAATTAGGTATCTTTTCTGAAAATGTATGTGTTCCATCTTATATAATAAGGTAATCTATAATTATTTCCTTTTACATGGCTGCAAAAAGTACTCATTATTAATCACAATGTCTATATTAGCTCAGCGTTCCATATATTTACCTACCATTATTACTCCTTTTGTAGTCTATTTAAATTTCAGCAATATGACTATGAGCTTCTGTTAAAACTGAGTTTAAGATAGCATTTTTCTTCTTTAATAGGGAGTGATATTGTCAACTGCTTCTAATAGAAATATGATCTGAAAGTTACTGTGAAACCCACAATCTTTGGCCCATGAAGAATCACTCCAGAGGGTCCCCAGATGTAGGGTTAGTGGGCATCCTTTGCTGGAGAAAAGATTTAAAAAGGAGGATAGAAGCCCATTAGGAAACTTGTTTAGGTTTTCCTCATGGCCACCCGTACAGCCAAGTCTGAATCCAAGTAAGAATGCAGATGGATTTCAAGTTTTCTGGGAGAGAAAAATACCAATATGTACACTTTAATTATGTGATGAGAATAGTACCTTCTAAAACATAGTTTGAGGGGGCACCTGGGTGGCTCAGTCAGTTCAACATCTGACTCTTGATCTCAGCTCGGGTCTTGATCTTGACCTCAGGGCCGTGAGTTCAAGCTCCATGTTGGGCTCCAGGCCAGATGTGGACCCTACTACTTAAAAATACAAATAATAAAAATAAAACAGTTTGAAGGATCCTGAAATTTATCAAGTCCAATTAATTTCTTCGTATATATGAGAAAATTGAAGAATTAAGAGAGGAAATGGCTTTCCCTGTATCACCCAGATGGCCCATAGCTGAGAAGGACTGTAATGCTTTGGAACCAACGTTGGTTTTTTGGTTTTTGTTGGTTTGCTGTTTGGATTTTTGTTTTCAACCATCACAAATCACTGACCAAGCATTTGGGAATTCTGATATAATACAAACTGAAGGATTAATGCAGCTTTGCTTAGCTCTAGTCAAAATCACTAGATTTACACTGAGACTGCAACAGAAGTGGGATCCCACAAGTAGAGGTCAATTTCTTCACTCATGAGATTTTGCTGTTTCGCAGCTACATCATATTCAGCCATCTCTCTGTTCATCTCATCAGGCCTCGCTAAGAAAGGCTACCCCTACCAAGCTCAGTCCAGTCTACCCAGCTGCGCACTAGAAAATTAAAATGGAAGGTAGGGGATTCAATCATCTTTAGAGTCATTTTGTTCCAAGAAAAGGTAACTTAGTCCTTAAATAGAATAAATTTTAGAAAGTTATCCGGCAACATAAACCCAGAGCCTTCAAATCTACATACAGGTTCACTTGATAACCTATTATCTTTCCTAAAGAATGATAAAAATAGGGGTACCTAGGTGGCTCAGTTGGTTGAGTGATCGACTTTGGCTCACGTCATGATCTTACGGTTTATGGATCCGAGCCCCACATTGGGCTCTGTGCTGACAGCTCAGAACCTGGAGCCTGCTTTGGATTCTGTGTCTCCCTTTCTCTCTGCCCCTCCTCCTACTCATTCTCTGTCTCTCAAAAATAAATAAATGTTAAAAAAGTTTTTTAAGGAATAATAAAATTATTCAGAAGAAAATAACTCTATGTCAAATTCTCAAAGCTATTATTTATGATATTGAAAAATCAACAAGAAAAAAAAGAAAAAAGAAAGTATTTCTAAAATGTGGCAACTTGATGGAACGTTGGGAAGACATTAAAATTTGTCTAACACTGGGAAATGCAAATATTTGCTGTTAAAAAGCAGACAACGGAATAAGACAAAATAATCAATATTGTATCTCTGTATAATGAGGCTTAACATTTTTACTTCCAAAATTTTTTTCTGTATGTTCCAATTTTTTCTACATAGAACATGCTTTTTTTAATAATCAAGAATTCACTTACCGAAAAATAGATGAAAGGAAATGATGGAGGCGTTTACAGGCTACAAGGCAGAAAAGGAAGAGGAAAAAATATGTACAGTTCTAAAAAATGCCGTGCTTTTAACTTTTGGGAGCTGGAGGACCTAGCTTGAAGTTGTTTAAGCTCTCAGGATTACTGCTTCTTGTGAATTCTGCTCTCGTTTTTAATTCATGGGGAAAAATTAGATTTTTATTACTCACTGTCAATTTCTCATTTTCTGTGCTGCCCCTTGCCTCTCTGTCACATCCTCCTGACTTCTTTCCACTGCATCTCCCCATGATTTGGAAACAATCTCCAACTGACGTTTGGTTAGAAACTCAAGGCATTTGGGCATTCCATTTTGAAAAGATTAAATATGACGTTGGGAAGCCATTTATTCTGATCGAAATGATAACAATGAAATCAACCCTTTCCTGCTGTGTATTTTGAATTACATGATAAATCTGCTAGTTCTTCCTATTTATGCCTAATAAAAAAGAAACCTCAGGAAACCAATTTCCTTCACCAAGATTATTTTTAGATAATTAGGGGTATTAGATATTGATGTTTCAGAGGACAGGTTGTAAGTACTGGCTTTCCTGTGTGTTAAAGTTCATTTCTCGTAGTTTTTTGGTGAGTTTTCTTTTTTCCCTGTAGCTTTGCATGAGTGGCACACCTATCTCCAAACACTTGGCATATGTGATAAATCAGGGGGTTGGCAACCCCGCTCGGTAAAGGATCAGAGAGTAAATATTTTGGACCTGGGGGGCCACATACTGTCCCTTTTGTGACTAATCAAATCTGCCCATTTCAGCCTCGAAGCCGTCATAGATGATGGGTAAATGGATGGGTGTGGCTGTTGGATAAGAGCACTTTATTTATGAACACTAAATGGGAATTTCATAGGTTTTTCCCACATCATAAAATATTCTTTTGATACTTTTTCAACGCTTTAGAAGTATACAAATCATCCTTACCTGGCAGCCCGCAAAAAACAGACACAGGCAAGAACTGGGTAGCAGGCCTTGTTTTCCCTATCCCTGTCACATGGAGTGATGGGGGGGAAATCAGGGATTCTGCCGAGTAAGAACCTTGTCCTGGTTCTCAACAAGGTATCCCTCGGAACTTTCATTGCATTGTTACCTGGGCACATCCTCAAGAGACCATCCTAATAAACACCTTGACTCTGACAGCTTGTTAAAAGGCCACAGTTCTTCACAGCTTCTCCTACAGATGGAGACGAAAGACGGACTGTATTCTTGTCCAGACAAGGTGGCCTTGTGACTTGCTTCTGCCAAAAGAATGTAGCAAAAGCCATATTGTGCAAACTGGGTCCGGTGTTTGCCCACTTCTGCCCTGAGTCACAGAATGGGCCATGGTGGGAACATCACTGTAAAGTCTGCTGGAAGATGAGACACCTTATGGCAAATGAACAAACATGGAGTAGACTCACCACTGCCCAGTCATGCCAGGAACTGACCAAGGACAGGTCGGCAAGTTCCACTGAGATGGGATGAGGCTGGCTCAGGTCCACAGAGTCAACCCACTGAGCCCGGCCCAATTTGTCAATTCACAGATCTCTGAGCTACATAAATAGCTGGTTAAGCTACTAAATTTGGGGGTAGTTTGTTACCTAGGAAAAGCAAATAGATTCTTAACTTCTGGCTGTTGTGTGAATAGATAGTCATGGAAACATCTAAAGGAAAGGTGGACAATACCCTATGCAATTCCTCCAGACTGAATAGAAAGGGTCATAAGAAAAACTGTGCATTTTGGAGAATAAAAATAAAATATTAAGAGATTAAGCAAGGGAACTAGAATTTATTGGGTACCTACTATATTTTGGGCACCGTTCCTAGTGTTGGATTCCTTATCTCCTCAAAAAAGCACTACAAGGTCAGTATAATCAAGGAGGCTATATATTTCCTTTACGTTCAAACAGGTAGCAGAAGAGTGGGATCCAACATTGTCCTATTGGGCTTTCAAGTCCCTTCTAAAACACCATGTTCTTAGAAACATCAAAATATAATTTAAATTTAGTACTTAGACATATGAAGACCCCGACTATTGATTGTGTTTATAGGTTTAAACTTTGTTTTGTTCTTCTGATTTTGAAGGGATCTTAGAAAATGTCTTATTGTATTCAAGATAATGAATAGATAATACTTGCTGTTCTTTCACACAGCTGAGAACTTGCTAAAATGAAATTAAAATGACGAACTTCAAATGCTTAAGCCCGGGAGAACAGACATTAGCAGACAAGAGAGATCATCAGATGTATGCAAGAAGGAACGTAGTAACAAGTGCAGGGAGCAGAAAAGGAGACCCAGAAGGCAGAGCAGGCATGGAGTGGGAGGGGCAGAGGAGCCACGGCCCCCAGAATCCCAGAGGTTTGACACTTGGAAACACTTGTTTGGACAGTGGGCAGAAGTGGAAAATATACCTGAAATCAGAGAGGGTCTTTCAAAAACCAAAGATGGAATCATTGAGAGCCCAACACTATCTCCTCCACAGAGTCAGAACTCTCAGCAGGTATCCACACCCCGTATCATAGGAGAAAAGAGCAAAGCATTTATTTCTAGAGGAAATGAATGGCCTCAGAGAAAAGGCTTCAAAATTCAGATAGTTAGGAGCCTCAACATAACGGACCATGGCTAAATTGTCCAGTCAAACAAATCTCCCATCCATGTACTTAGGGCCCTGAACTCAGATGATTACCTTACTCTCAAAGCTTAGCCAACAGTTAAAATCACTATTTGAACAGCACTAGATAAACAAACAGAAAACATAAGCTTGAATGAGGAGATAATTTAGGGAATAGGAAACAACAGTTATAAAAACCTATTTACTATAAGAAGAATTGTTTGAATTCACACACACACACACACACACACACACACACACATACACAAAAGATACCATGAAAGAGGAAAAGGAAGGAACTTTTGAAAATTAAAAATGTAAATGTTGGGGATCCTGGGGTGGCTCAGTCAGTTGAGCGTCCAACTCTTGATTTTGGTTCAGGTCATGATTTCACAGTTCATGAGTTTAGCCCTGTGTCGGGCTCTGTGCTGACAGTGAGGAGCCTACTTGGGATTCTCTCTCTCCCTGTCTCTCTGACCCTCCCCCGCTCTTTCTCTCTCAAAAATAAATAAATAAACTAAAAAAAAAAGAAAATTAAAAACATAAATGCTGAAAATAAAATTGAGCTGAAGGATTAGAAGTCTAAGTCAAACAAGACCCTCAAAGATGAGAACCAATCCAGCTGCAACACGACAGTCTGGGCCACTCCAGAAAGTTCATTATCCAATAAATAGGAATTCCAAAGAAAGAGAGAGAAAATATTAGAGAACTGTTTAAACTTTTAAAGAAAAAATTCTTCTCCATATCTGAAGGACACACATCTCCTGGTTGAAAGGGTCCACTTAGTGACCAGCACAATATTTGAAAATTATACCCATACTTTGGTGCATTATTTCAATACTTCAGAACATGAAGACAATAAAAATTACTTTAAATATTTAGATAAGAGAGAATGTTATCAACAAAATGCACCAAGGGCTCAGCTTACTGGCAGCATTATACAAAAGTTGACAATGCCATTCATAATTCTGGCAGAAAATATTTTATCCCCAACTACAGGTGAATTCTCAATGAAATATGAAGATAGAAGACATTTTCTTTGGAAGTTGCTTAATAAGGTACACACGTAAAACACAGTAAAAGAAGAAAAAAAGAAAGATACAGAGTTTAGGGTTAGATTCAATCAGAAAAACAATGACGGGAAGCCTCAGAATGAACACTATAGCACAAACCAAAGAAAACCAGACTAATATTGAACTAGTAAGCCTGGGGCCCCAAGAGCGTGTTTCCCAGGACATTAGAGGAATATCTGTTTAGTGGATGGGATTCCAAGTAGCTGTGGGGGGAAAAGTACTATAGTATGAGTGACTCACATAAGAAGATACACTAGTGACCTAGTGTTAATAATTCTTATCACGTGACCACTATTATCACATGACCAAACTTTGCCTCATTTTCATATATGTAATTTCTGGTAGCTGATATATAACAAGCAAAATTATGGGGGGGGAGTATATTATGTAAATATGTTGTGATAATTTGCTGAATGATAAGCTACAATTTTTAGAAATGGTTGTCCATTAGGAATACTACTAGTGGTCAGAAGAGAAAGGGCAAGGCAAAGAAAGAGAAGGAGAAATATTGATTTCATTATATGTCGTATATTATTTGTTTTTGTTTTGTTCTTGTTTTTTGTTTTTTTGAGAGAGAGGGAGCATGTGTGAATGGAGGAGGAGCAGATGGAAAGAGAGTGAGGGAGGGAGAGAATCCTAAGCAGGCTCCACGCCCAGCATAGAGCCCAACGTGGGGCTCAATGCCATGACCATGAGATCATGACCTGAGCTGAAATCAAAAGCCAGAGGATTAACCAAATGAGCCACTCAGGCACCTCACTATTTATTTTTTAAAAATTATGTGTATATTTGATGAAAACGTATGGAACAATTAATACATAATTAATATAAACATACAATATAATTTAAAAAATGGAAACCAAGTAGTGTTGTACAATAAGGAAATTGAGACCCTGAAATGTTGAAGTGACTTTTAACAGTAGCAATTAAAGTTAAGGGAAGAGATGTGCCTGAAAAACAAATTTTAAACCACTAGTCACCAATCACAAAGTCATCCTACCATTTAAGAAAAATGGTGTGGAAAATGTTACTGCTAAGGATTTATTATATCCTATTCTTTACAAGATAGTATAAAAAGAGGGCAAGTCATGATTTTTAAATTTGGCAAATACTTATATTATAAACTTCATAAAATCACAGTACAGAATACCTATTAAATACATCTTTGGTGAAGGCATGGTGCTCAATGTATTGTTCAGGATAATGTTCTTTTTTCTAGAAAAGTTACCATCCATAAAAACGTGACATCATGTATCTCTTGAAAGGCACCTTTGCAATAGATTTTGTTCAATTATATGAGACTTGCGATGTGGTAGAAAGACCACCTACTCGGCAAATATCCATCAGTTTTTGATGGATAGTTGCCTCTATGATGGAAAATTTCACAAAGTGTGTTGAGTCCAGAAACTCCTCAGCTTGATTGTAGAAAAGTTTAGGATGCTAAATAGCACAGGATCCCCCTTGATATGGTTGTCTGAGAAGTCTACTCAGGAGAAAGGACGTGAAGAAAGCAGCTAAGGTGTGGTAGGGAAGGAGTTCTGGAACATGATTATACCACAGAAATGACCCCACTCTGAAGCAAGGATGCCAGTCTTTTTTTCAACACCCACGTAAGTAAGTCATTGGCCAAGGTGAGACAAGGCTGGTCTTTGGACTGGGAGCTTGCATTTAATAAAAGACGATTTTGAGAACAGAGAAAGGAGTAGCTACGAGCCTTTAGTAGCTACAACCCAAAGCAACCAGAAGACAAATACAATAAGCTGGTAAATGTAACCAGAGTGGGTCACCAGTAGCATCCACTAACATCCATTTTTGGGAGCAAGAGACTTCCAATCAGACAAGCCGTGTGAACGCAAAGTTGTGTACAGTTACCTTTGAGCCCTGCCAGCTTCTATTCTGTTTTCTGAGTTTATTTGGAGGTTTTCCTGCTTTTAGAAGATCATGAATAAAACCCCATTCTCTAAATGGAAAGCAAATTCTAATTTCACTGGAGTGATATAGAGGCAAATTCTTCTATTTCATTCAGTGTAAGACTCTTTCTCTAACGTAGGTCTGGCCTCTTTCTAGCAAGCTTTACTGTGCCACTCGCCTGTATTTTAAATCACACTTGTTCCTTTCCTCATTTTCTGTCATCCATTAGGAGAGCAATTGTTTTAGAATATTCTCTCTATTGCTCAGTCAGTTAACTCCAAACTTCCCTCTATTTTCTTGATGTGCTTCATATTTCATTTCTATGTGAACAGAAATACACTCAAAGTTGAGCACTTCTACCTTATCTCCTGTTTCTAAGTTTTGTTTACATTTGGTCCAACTTTTACAAACCCTAACATTTAAGAAATTAATTATCCTACTAAATACATAGAGGGCTATGCCACTTCCAAATAAAGGACAATTAACTTTTGAAAATGGCTCCCTGCATTTCAAGTGTTCCATTTTTAAATCCATTTAGTACTTTTGTATTTATATGGGGATGGCTTTAATTTTTTTTTTGTTTATTTATTTTGAGAGGGGGAAAGGGGCAGAGAGAGAGAAAGAGAGAGAGAATCCGAAGCAGGCTCTGCACGGTCAACACAAAGTTTGATGTGGGGCTCAAACCCACAAACCATGAGATCGTGACCTGAGCTGAAACCAAGAGTCGGACGCTCAACTGACTGAGCCACCCAGGGGCCCCATGACTTAAAAAAGTTTTGAACTGCACAATAATCTTATGAAAAACAAAGTGGATATTACTATCTCTATTTCCCGATAGTGAACCCAAAACGCAGAGAAGTGAAGTGTTCCCAAATCACCTTGCTAGGAAGTCAACACTATTTGAGGAATTTTTTTTAATACCTATCCCAGAGATCTTTCCACAATATTGTTTTGTCCTGAATTTCATGGGTTAAATTTTGGTTATGTTCAATATTCTCCAGCAATATTTATTGCACAAACCATGCCATGAACATATTCTTTCTTTAAGAAATGTCTATGGTTTCATATTCAGGAATCCAGGAGACTCAACCTAGTGGTTGATGTAATGGCTCTTAAATCTGAGCCACAAGACAGAAAACTCACTGAGGCTGAAGCAAAATGTATAAATCACACAAACTGCTTGAAGTTCTGAGTTTCTGTGCTTAAAATGAATTTAAAAAGACGAGACTTTTTGTCTTATTTATATCATGGGCAAATTTCATCGTTGCATATTGGAAAAAAAGCATGAATAAATATGTCTGACTAAAGCCATTTTAAAAGATAATACTTCGAGATTAAGGCATAAGAAACCATAAATGGATATATGTCTGAACTCCATAGACAGGAGGGTGGAAAAAAAATTAAAAAGAGGTTTAAGCAACTGCCTCAGTTTAGAAGAGGTAAGATGGAGTGGGAAGAAAGGAAATTGGGGAAGGCCTATGACATGTCTAGAAATTTAAAAAAATTTTAAATGTCTATTTTTGAGAGAGAGAGGGAGAGGGAGAGAGTGTGAATGGGGCAGAGAGAGACACACACACAGAATCTGAAGCAGGCTCCAGGCTCTGAGCCATCAGCACAGAGCCCAACGCAGGGCTCGAACTCACAGACTGTGAGATCATGACCTGAGCCGAAATCGGATGCTTAACTGACTGAGCCCCCCAGGCACGCTATCTTGAGATTTTTTTTTAAACCAGATGTTAAATTTCAAATATCTCCTTGACTTTGGGCGCTTGGAAAGATTACACTGCTCTTATTCATTGAACATTAGAAGCTGACGGTGACAGAATCGACAGTGACCTTCACTATTTTTTGTTGTGTGGACTCAAGCAGTATCAGTTGAGCAAAAATAGACAAAAATATTTTCTTTTGCTTTTGTATAAGGCAGTGTGAGACGAACAATGCCAAGCATCTTAGCCAATGCCATATAGCTATTTGGTTTCAGAATCGAGGCTGGAAGAAGACTTGCTTTTTACCTGCAAGGCTGTACTTATGAAGTGTGAATACTAGTACTTTTTCCAACATTCTACTGCAGAATGATGCGTATGTTTATTTTGCGGTTTCCAGGCAACTGTACATGGGTATACCTTATGTAAATGATATATGTTTGGTATTTTCTTTTAAACTCTCATACCATCGCTATAGTTTTCCCCCAGAAAAAAAAAAAAAAAAGATTACTGTCAAATAACTTGTTGGATGAGGTCTCAAATGTAGTGTAGTTCCTTGTTAATACTTATAGCATTGCATAGGAGATAATATGCCAAGGGAATAATTTAAAGGTTTTTAATAATTTCCCAAGAAATCTCACTGCATAATCAGGTTTTTACAAATGGACTTTGATATGTATATTAGATGGACATTTGGGAATAGTTTCTTACATAAATATACACATTCTTCATGTCATAAACTTACAGCAAACGACAAGAAAAAAATAGGCCGTATGCTCAAAAGTAATGAATGAAGTTCCACCCACTGATGACTGGTTTGTTGTGCAAAGTGGCCGGCCACCAGGGGACGCTATTTAGTATTCCTTGTTCCTTTCTCATTTCTAAGTGAAATTACAGAAAGTTAATGGGGGAAGAAAAGAGTTGGGAATAGAAATGTATATAGCTAGGTGAAGGAGCTTTTAAACCCTTATTGCTCTCATTCCTTGAAACAGTAACTCTGTAGATTAAGCATGAAGATGTGAAATTAAAAGTTTCCATGTTTTACCTGATTTCTTTTTTTCATATTGCAGGGTTTCACATTCATAGAACACAAAAACGATGTTTTGTTATGGAAGAATACTTGACAATTAAAAATTGTATACATTAAGGGGTACAATTTGATGACATACATAAATGTTGTGAAATAATCACTACAAGCAAGCTAACATGTCCACTAACATGTCCCCTAACATGTCTAACGTGTCTAACTAACGTGTGTGGTAAGAACACTAAAGATCTACCCTCTTAGCAAATTTCAAGTATGCCTTAATGTATTGCTAATTATAGCCACATTGGTACATTAGATCTCCAGATCTACTTTATCTGGCATAAATGAAACTACGTGCACCTTGATCAACATCTCCCCCATTGTCTCCGCCCCCCTAGCACATGGCAGCCAACATTCTACTCTCCTCTTCTTTGAGTTCAACTCTTTTAGATTCCACATGTAAGTGAGATCATGCTTTATTTATCTTCCTGTATCTGGTTTATTTCATTCGGCATAATGTCCTCCAGATTCACCCATGTTGTCACAAATGGCAATATTTCCCTCTTTTTTGAGACGGAATAATATTCCATTGAAGAATAATATTCTATTTTAATATATTGAAATTATGTAAATATCTTAGATTATGTATGTATTTATTTATTCACGTTTTCTTTATCTATTCACATGTTGTTAGACATTTAGATTGTTTCATATCTTAGCTATTGTGAATACCGCTGCAGTGACCATGGGAGGTGCAGATATCTCTTCAAGATCTTCATTTCATTTTCTTTGGATATATAACCAGAAGAGGGATTGCAGGACTACAAAGGGGTTCTATTCTTAATTTTTTGAGGAAGCGCCATGCTCTTTTTTATAGTGGCAGTACCAATGTACATCCCACCAACAGTGTACAAGGGTTCCCTTTTGTCCACATCTTCGCCAATACTTGTTGTTTTGTTTTTTGGATAACGACTACTCTAACAGGTGGGAAGTGACGCCTCCTTGGGGTTTATTGGGTTTCCCTAATAAGTGAAGTTGAGCACCTTTGAATATAGCTGTTGTTCATTTGTATGTTTCCATTAGAGAAATGTCTATTCAGATTCTTTGTCCATTTTTTTAAACTGGGTTATTTGGTTTTTTGCTATTGAGTTGAATGAGTTCTTACACATTTTGGATACTAACCCCTCATCATATATATGGTTTGAAAACATTTTCTCCCATTCCATAGATTGCCTTTTCCCCTCTAGTCATTGTTTCCTTTGCTGGGTCAAAGCTTTTTAGTTCGATACAGTCCGATTTGTTCACTTTTGCTTTTGTTGCCTGTGGTTTGGTATCATAAGCAAAAAAATCATTGCCCAGATCAACGTCAAGAAACATTTTGTCTATTTTTTCTTCCAGTAGTTTTATGGCTTTGGGTCCTTCATTTTGGTCTTTAATCCATTTTGAATTGATTTTTGTATATGGTTTAAGATAAGGGTCCAGTTTTATTCTTCTATGTGTGGATATCCAGTTTTCTTATCACCATTTCTCCATTTTGTGTTCTTGGCCCCTCTGTTTAAGATCAGTTAACTGAATATGTGTGGATTTCTTTCTGGGCTCTCTGTTCTGTTCTACTGGTTTATATGTCTGTTTGTATACCAGCACTATGCTGTTTTTGATGGCTGTAGATTTGTAATATATTTTGAAATCAGAAAGTGTGATACCTCCAGCTTTGTTCTTCTTGCTTAAAGTCATTTTGACTACTCGGGATTCTGGTAGGGATTACACTGAATCCTTTCATTACTTTGAGTAGTATGGCCATTCTATCAATATTAATCTTGCCCATCCATGAACACAGGATGTTTTTTCCATTCATCTGGGTCTTCTTTGATTTCCTTCATCAATATTTTATAATTTTTAGAGTGCAGGTCTTTCATCTCTTTGGTTAAGTTTGTTCCTAAGTATTTTATTATTTGTTGCTATTTTGAATAGGATTATATTCTCCATTCCATTTTTTTGGATAGTTCATTATTTATTTATGGAAACATGATTGACTTATGTCTGTTGATTTTGTATCCTGGAATGTTACCGAATTTATGAGTTCTCACAGATTTTTTTGAGTCTTTAGGGTTTTTCACATATATGATCATATTTTCTGCACACAGAAAATTTTACTTCCTTTCTGATTTGGATGCATTTTATTTTGTTTTCTTGTTTAGGTGCTCTGGCTGGGACCGCCAGTAATAAGTTGAATAGAAGTGGTGAAGGTGAGTATCCATGCCTGTACCAGACCTTAGAGTGGAAGGTTTCACTTTGTCCCCATTGATTATAAAGTAAGTTGTGGCCTTTTCATACATTGCCTTTATTGTACTGAGGTAAGCTCCTTCTATCCCTATTTTGTTGAGCCATTGTTGACTTTCAAAAGCATGTATTTTGTTGATTGATTCCCAGTAAACTTTAACAAAATAGGTATTACATGGAAGCATACAAAATTGCCAAAATGAGACCTTGTTAAAAAACAAAAATGCCAATTGCATATAGTTCAAGGTAATACTTGTTGTATATTGATAGGACTTCAATCCTGTATCAAATCACTCCCTAACCTTCATCCTCCAAATGCAAACAAATCAATGCAACTCCTCAGTTAATGAACAACTTACTTTCCCTAATCTTAAAATAATATATTTTTGATCTTATAGTGGTAAGAACCCCAAACCACAAAAATTCCAGCTGGGATCCAGGTTGAATAGCACCTATGTATATATTTAATTCAAGGATAACTTACATGTTTATATAATTAGTATTTTTATCCACTTACATAATTTATCTCTCCATTTGTTTAACATTTCTTTAAACATAACTGTACAACCTCTATAAAGATCTTGCACTTTACTTGTTAAATTGATTCTTTAGTGTTTTCTTTCTTTGATATTTTAGTAAAGGCTGCCTTTAAAACATTATATTTTCAAAATATTTGCGGCTGGATTATATAAATGCAATCAATTTTGGGGTTGCCATGTTGTCATGATAAATTTTGCTAAGATCTAGCTCTATTTATTTGTCTCTAGAGTCACAAGCCTTTTCAGATGAAAAACTGTAACATTTGGGATGATGACAGTATAGATTTTACCTTTCTATCCCTGTATAATTTATTCCTTTATTTCTTTACTCAATTTTAAGTAACCCATGTGTTTATTTATTTCTATGGCATCTCCTCTATTTATTGCCTATTTCTCCTCTATTTATTACCTTCTGCTACCAAGTTAATTAGAAGTAATTAATTAAACACTGGATACTCTTAGCCTGTTCATATTTAGATATATGTATATGTATAGAAAGACAGATATTAGAGAAATGATCAATTCTGGAACTGGGGCAAGAAAAATACAATATGAGCCTGAGATATCTCATTACTCCAACTGATCAATTCAATTCACTGGAGACTTACCAGCTCCTATTACTGATCACTTTGTATTTGCCAGAAGCTATACTAAGTTCTTTATGTGTATTATCTCATTTATATGTATTATCTCATTTATTCTGCATCCAATGTATTCTCTACCGCAATGACATAAGTATCTTTAATTCCAACGTATTGGATATAAAACTGCAGCTAAAGTAATTTATTTACTTTATTTATGTGAGATCACAATGACATATGTATCTTTAATTCCAATGTATTGGATATAAAACTGCAGCTCACATAAATAAAGTAAATAAGTTACTTTATTTATGTGAGATCACATAGCTCATAAACTGAGGAGCCCAGGATTCAAACACGGGCCCACACTTTAGGGAATAAAACATTCAGAAGCTACCGTTGTTTTCTCTTGGATGTAGTTTTTATTCACAAGGCCTTTATGGTACTCTTGCTCTTTCCCCATTCTTTGGAAATGGTAGCCTTTTTCTGCCCGAATAATAGACAACAAACGGTACATGTTGTACTAAATGTGAAAGGATGACAATGAACACAAAACATTCTCTGCTTTCTCAAATGTTCATGTGCCGTTCCCTCCATGGCAAACAGCCTTGCTTCAGTCTGACATAAGCATATCCCCCATCAAAGCCCAGCTCTGCCAGTAGCCCTCTCATTATGAATGGCAAGCAAACTTTGTTTTTCTCCCCACAGACCTCCCAAAGAGCTTTGCTTACACTTGGATTCTCAAATGGCAATTCTCTGTGAATGGTATCCAAAATGGATTCTATCCATTTTTCCAACAATCACATGCTTCCTGGAAATGCGTTGTCCTCTGCAGAGCAGAGCGGGAAGCTCTCTTTAAGTCATGGGTCCCAGAAGACCGTTGAGGTTAGCTCTGCCTTCCTGAGAAGAGGCCATCACCACCTCTCAAGTGTTTCTAAGTGATTTTCTTGTTTATTTCCCGGACACTTGTTTCTCTCTATTTTCTTCTCTATCACCACCTGCAGGTCAACTGAATGTCTTTGTGTTGGTGGTGTAAATTCTCAGTCTTTCTGAAATACTCAGTTATGAGCATCCTGTTTAAATACCCTACTTGTCTTCCGTGAACATCTTGGATAAATAATAGTCAATAATATTGGTTCAGTTGTTTTCATCTACTCCTTAACTCTGTGCTCCTTAAGCTGATTCAGGACTTGTCGTCTCTCTTTTTTCTTCCCTTAATATAGATATATCTTCATATTCCAAAACTTTCAATCCAATTTTACGGAAGATGTGTAAAGGTCTTTGTCCTCCCTATTTCAAACACTGTTACACTGGCAACAACCAGTGAAAAAATCTGCAGCAGATTCATTTCTTTCCTCGACAAAATAAATCTCTTCTCATTTTCTAAATGAAAAGCACAGAGTATTTGGTTAAGCCTGTCCTCCATCAGCCAGGATTCTAGATTTCATTTCATGCTTACATTCACTCATTCAAAGTGAGTCAGGTAGCCAATTTCACTGGGATTGTTTACTTACATGTCCCAAGTTGTCTTTTTTTGTTTTGTTTTGTTTTGTTTTTTTGCAGGTTATCATTTTTTGCCTTATATTGACAACCTAGTTCTACAAGGGAGTGAATGGAGATGGAATTTGATCTAGCTTCTTGAATCCACAATGTAATTCCTAGAAGAGCGTTTTGTTTTGTTTTGTTTTTTTGGTTTTTTGTGTTTTTGTTTTTTTCTCTTGGCACGACTTTAAAAGTCAACACAAATTCTCTGGTGAACTAAAGTTGCCTGGCATTGGCCGTGTCAGTGAACCTGACTCCTTAGCATTTGGGAGACAGACACTTGCTTTGGATCTACTGTTTTCCTTTCGAACAGCTCATGTTTCTTGTCCCCAACTACCCATGACATTACCCTAAATCTCCTACTGCCACTCCACTTGCTCAGACTATCTGGTAAACATGAATTCCTGACCCATGCTGTCTTCTTACAAAACTGCTGCCCCAAGGATGCTGATCTCCTCTTAACTGTACACATGCCTCTACCCTTTCCTTCACCACTTTCCTTGACCTCTCTGCAGTTGATAACATTCTGCCAGCCAAGACCAAGTATAAATGGCTGCGATTTATCTTTGAACTTCTTAACCTTTATTGATTCTTTTTCCCTCCAGCTTCATCATCACTCCCTCACTCTCACCCCTTTTCCTGGCCCTGTGAATTATGCGTCACTGCATTGTGTGTAGATATCATCTTGATTCTTTTTATCATTCTTTGTGCTTCACTTTTCGTTTTGTCACCTGGGCCCAATTCATTGGACTTTAGTTCACAGTGCTGGGAAGTAGGGAGGAGAAGGATCTTACCCTGTTTCTCAGTTGAGTAAACTGAGATTCAGTATGGAAATTTCTTTTTTTTTTATTTTTTTAATGTTTTATTTATTTTTGAGAGAGAGAGAGACAGCGTGAGCAGGGGAAGGTCAGAGAGAGAAGGAGACACAGAATCCGAAGACAGGCTCCAGGCTCTGAGCTGTCAGCACAGAGCCTGATGCGGGGCTCGAACCCACGAACCGCGAGATCATGACCCAAGCCGAAGCCGGATGCTCAACCGACTGAGCCACCCAGGCGCCCCTCAGTGTGGAAATTTCTGAATCATAATACTCTGACCCTTCAGATGTCACAGGAAGGCAAATGTCTAGGAAAATAGCAAAGGTGCCTAAGTCAGGGGATTGATTTCTTGGTATATTCTGCCCAGCACCACGGTATAAACCTGGATTCATACTAGAATATGATCTCTTTCTACCACGGTTTTCTCACATATATGCTGGGGCTAATACAAATACCCACATCATTGTGTCAGAACAATCATGCGAATTCATACATGTAAAACATTTAGAACGGTGAGCAGCACACTCAAGAAGTGTTATATATTATGATTATATCCAAGTAAGATAAAATCACATCTTTCTTCTCAAAGTGTATTCATCTACTGGTATATTTCATGTTGTTGGCTATGCCTTTATTGAAGTCTCTTATATTACTATACTTTATCATCCATTATTTACTCATCTACATTCCTTCTGCCAATACTTGTTGACTTTATCTCTGAAAGAATTGTTTTACCCATTTCTTCCTCTATATCTCCACTAGCACTGTGCCAAATTTAAACACTCACACACTCACACACACACACACACACACACACACACACACTATTACTTTGAGAAATGTGAGAGCTTTTGGAAGAGGGGTCACAATCCAGTGGATATATGAATTGACAGGTCCTACAGACACACCACACAGACAATTAACATTTCTAGTGACACATTTAGAGTCCTGCTCGCTTGTGAAGTGCGAGGAAACCTTGGTTTGTACCTGGAACTATCCAGCAATTTCTCATAAAATGTCCATTTTATGCAAGTCTAGGAACCTCGATGCAGGTCATCAATCTCTTGCATTATGTATTGCTCTATCAATGTCAGAATTGATATACACAGAGTCAATCAGAAGAGGCTAGATTATGCAACGGTAACAGAAACTCAAACTCTGGGAGCCTTTCAACACCAGGTTTTATTTCTTGCTTCTGCTAGAAATTCGCCATGGGTTGGTCAGGGGCGCAAGTCCAAGATATTCTTATTCAAGGACCCAAGCGAAAGGAAATTCTATATTGCTAATGATTTACTGATCATAAATTGATAATTGTTGAAAATAATTAATTAATAATAATTTACTGACAACTTTGCTAATAACTTACTGGTGGATGTTGCTAATCACTGTGATAGGAGAAAAAAGCACTGGTGCATCTTTCCCTGGAAACTAAATAATCCATGCCACAAGTAGTAACAGTACTCCACATCTGACCTTCACCCACTGGCCAGAACTTTCATGAGATCCCACAGAAGGGCAAGAAGGGTAGAAATATAAAATTGTCCATGCAATCAAAAGGGCAATAAAACAGACACACATAGACATTAGAAGTCTTACATTACTCAAGTTGGAAAATCTCGGTCTGGGGATGGGATAACTTTCATCAGTATATATCCCCAAATGAGGTTTATACATAATCTCTTTAGGTGAATCATGTGCCAAAAGCTCAGAAAGAAAGATGGTCTCATGGCACAAAGACAGGAGTAAATCCCTAAAATCGGAAGATTAGTTGATCATGAAATATTCTTTATCAACCTATAGTGTCTTCAAGCAACATGTTCAGGCAACCACAGGCACATGAGAACCCATCTTTGTATCAGAATCTCAGTTTTCCCTTATACTTGCCTTATAATCTAGAAATCCACTGCTTAAATCACATGTGAGGTCACCTTTATGTTTGGATTAAATCAGAATCTTCACTTTTTTCTGTAGTTTCTACTTCCATGTTATTATCAACAATCACTAATACAAACATCTCTGTCATATTTTGTTGCTGCGCCTCACTCTTCCTTCAGTTTGGGCAACAACTCCCTAAATGTTCCTTTTCCTGCTCACCTTGCCCTTCCAGCCTTCCACAAATATTGCCTCTGGCATTATCCTTCTAGAACACAGCTGTCGTCCTGTAACTGCCATGCTTACTAGCTTCCCACGATTTCCTATGACCTTGAGGAAATCTGAAGAAGTTTTCTATTCTCAGTTTCTCCCCACTTTCCATGTTCTACCACCTGCATATAAACTCTACAGGTCAAATGGATCTGTTATTCAATTTACTCTTTTATTTCCCCTCTGTGATCATGCCATGCCCTTCTAGAGGGAGGTCTTATAAAGTTATTGTTGTTCAAAGTTTGGAGTCATTTCATAATCTGCAAAAGTAACTGAGAAAATTGGCATAGAACCAACAAATCCAATTCTCATGACTCATTTCCCTCACTTGTAAATTGGGCATGTCTATTTCACAAGGCTTTGTAAAACGTAATTATTTTGAAACCTTATTTTTGAGAGAGAGACAGAGCATGAGCATGAGCAGGGGTGGGGCAGAGAGAGAGGGAGACACAATCTGAAACAGGCTCAGAGCCTGACGTGGGGCTCGAACCCACAAACCATGAGATCATGACTTGAGCTGAAGTTAGATGCTTAACCAATGCTTAACCGGTGCCCCATAGCTTTGTAAAAATTAAATGCCATAGTTTAGGTAACCTAACTGAGTCTTGGTGCATAAAAGATGTTTCACAAATGTTAAATACCTTTCTCTCTTATGCATTTCCTATTGCCTTGATTAGTTATTATTTCCTCTCATCCATTATTATCTTAGAGGAGCTCTTTTATAGAGCGCATATTTAAGAACAAATGTTCTATGAGGAAATAGGGGGAGAAATTTGAGGTTTTCCTATGACCAACCATATGTCATTAACAAACACTTTTAGAAAGTAAATCTAAACAGTAAAGTATATAAAACTTATCAACAGCAAGTTCTAAGGGCAAGTAAATTGCTTAATTAAAGGCTTTGACCTATGTTTATCTATGATATTTTTGCCATTATCAATAATGAGTTGCTGTTGTAAGAAATCATATTTTCAAGAAGTTCACACAAGGATGCCATGTACTGAAAAGTGCTCATATTTAACAATTTCAAATAATGTTAGCAGAAAACACGTATTTTGGAGTGATTTACAAGATAATGTATGGAAATGTTTTTATATGCTTTCCTTTTAGTGTATTTTGATGTTAATGCAATCATTCCACTTTAACACTTAGATAAATCCTTTGTTCTAACTATTTTTTTCCATTATCATACTTTTTGAATTACACATCTGTCTTTTTTGTTCTCTATATAATGCATAAATTGTTGTGAGGATTAAAAATCTTAATTTGGTTTTCCACAGCATGATTTACTGATGAATAAGCAATTGGGAAATAAAAACAGGGACATGAGGATATTCAAGAGAATTTGATGATTGATTAAATGCGGGGAGGGGTTTGGGGAGAAACTAAATGTTACAATGACTCTTGGGTCACTGAAATAGCCAAGTGATGCTATGTATTTGTTCTCTGGTGACAGGAGTTGATAATCAGTTGTGTTAAGGAAAGACAGTATCTGTGATGCTGAGGGAGAGTATTTCAAAGGCTGCTCTGGCTTGTATAGTAATTAATATTAGGTAGATCACTTAACAAAGAGGATTTTGTGTGAAATAAAGGGAAAACTTGGGAAGAAGGTAAGAGGACAGTTGACCCCTGAACTACATGGGTTTGAATGACACAGGTCAACTTATTCGTGGATTTTTTTTTTATATAAATAGAGTACTATAAACATATTTTCCCTTCCTTATGATTTTCTTAGTAACATTTTCTTTTCTCTAGCTTACTTTATTGTAAGAATACAGTAATATAATACATATAACATATAAAGTGTGTGTTAATCCACTGTTTAGTTATCGTAAGGCTTCTGGTCAACAGTAGGCTATTAGTAGTTAAGTTTTCGAAGGAGTCAGAAGTTATATGCAGATTTCCAACCACATGGGGTGGCGCCTTTAACACCCACAGTGTTCAAGTGTCAAGCAAGAGAGATGCTTATTTTTAATTAATAGATTTGATAATAATAAAATGCCAATAGGGAAAAAAGTCCCGAAGAGAGAGTTGAAGGTGTTGGAAAGAAGTTGTCACGTCTTTAGGGTTCACCCATTTTAAGTTCCTATGGTCCATCACCATGACCTCTCCCTTCTACAGGACGTGATGACTTTTGTGACACATCGATTTGGCTGGGCTACAGTCCCCAGTTATCTGATCAAACACGAAGCCAGGTGTTGCTGTGGAAAACTGTGCATGTGTAATTAAAGTCCCAAGGTAAGGTACATTCTCCTGGATAATACGAGTGGGCCTGACTGAAACAACTGCAAGGCCTTAAAAGCCAGACTGATGCTTCTCCAGGGCGTAGAAGAGATTCTTCCTGCGGATAGCAGCTTTGGACCATGAAATTTTACTTTCCATCTGTGGACAACAGCTTCAGCTTGTGTCGTGGATTCCAGCCTGCCCAGAATCTGCCCTTCCAGACTGCCTACCCTGTGGATTTTGAACTTGCTTAGCCAGACCTCACTATCACATAAACTGATTCCTTGTTAAATAAATAAATAAATAAATATTCTTTGTTACATATATTCTTCATTTTATATATAAACAAATTATGAAATATATATATTACATACACATACACACATGTGTATCATGTCATACATATGCATGATATATTATGTCATACATACATATGATGATATGTAACATACTAGTTCTGCTTTTCTGGTTTAACCTCACTGACAATATAGGCCCCCCAAGTCCCTTGGTCCATGTCTCTCCACCTTCCTCTCACAGCAAAACCACAACTCTAGTTCAATCCCACACTCACTCAACTCTATGACTATGTACACCTAGAGTCTTATAAGACTTCTGAGGGGAAGTCTACATACTAGATGAGAGGTGATGAAAAATAAAAAGGTACAGACACTTGGGACCTACATGTATTTTGCAGACTGAACCCAACCATTAAGATTCTCTTAAGAGCTTAACGTTAACAGAACCCAGAATTATGGAATATTTCTATGGGTAATTATATTGCTTTAAAATCTTTAGAATAAACACAATAAAAAAGTTGAGGATTCACTAAAATTATCTAACAAACGAATAGATCTTCCTAGACCACAGAGCCTTTGTTTTCTTTATTCTCCCCCTATCCTTACAACAATCTAGCTATTGAGCTCTATGAAAATGTCATCTAACAGTTAGCTTTCTAGAGTTAATATTTGGAAGGCAAAGTAAAATATCCAGAGTATCTGCATTTCTCTTTGATGAATGGAAAGTTTAATCAGTCTTAATCAAGATGCTATAATTATTCACACTAATGCATGAATAACTGATCATGGGATTTGCATAAAGCCAAATAAATGAATCTCTAAAGAGAGAATTTCAGAATCAGCAATTAAATCAATTCATGGGTGGTTGAATAATATGTTAAAAATTATATGGGCAGTAGAATGGCTCTGTAACCCAGGAAATAATGATGTGTCTGGTGAAAGTGAAAGCAGGCAGGCAATTATAGAGGAGACATATATATTCAAAGCCCCAGGTACCTTCTCCATTGACAAGTCCTACTTTCCCTTCACCCTGATTCACTGTGAACTGGCCCTTCTTCATTGGACCAGGCTGTGTGGAAAAAGTTATACAGCTCCCCTGGGATCTTAAAGGAATTACATTTGAATGCTCCTCGCTCTTTTCCCTCAGTTTCTGAAATTGTCATTCTTAATCATTATGCTTTAACCTTCATGCCCTTGGCCCTGACCTATGTCCTGACTCCAGATAACCTAGAAACCCAGGAGCTCTAAAAGAATGTCCTACCTTACTTGCCATGACATAATGCATGTAAATAAAATGTAGCTTTAATTTAATGATTAATAAGATAAGCCCATTATGAATAGATTCTCTGTTATTTAAATTTTATGAAGTTTGAGGCAACCAGCTAGTCCCTAAATAGCCCATGTGGTTATTTTTATGGTTAACTTTGGCGGTTCAACTACCGATGGGCTCCATTTAAGTCAATTGTTGCTTAATGTATTTCATTTTTTCTCCTCTTTGTTGAATTAAAAATATGCCAGACTAGGTTCAGTAGTTAGTATGTGTTATTTGAAAGATTATTATTAAAATGTATGAACCCTGAAGAGAATATTTATTTACCCTTTGCGAAGTTCCGTTTAAAGAGATTTTATCCCAATAGTCAGAGTGTTCTTGACTGTTTCAACCATTGAAAACTCATTAAAAAACCGGAACTTTTATAAAATTTACAAATGACAAAATAAACAAACAAGCAAACAAAAAACTGACACATCTCCCCACCTCCTGTTGGTTTTGTTTCACAGGCAAACTCAATGGTTACTGGCTTGTGATAAGAAAGAAAGGTTCTCTATGAGCTCCTTGCATAGGGTGGCAGTGCAGTCCAGCTGGGAGAAGAAACCCGGGTTCCCATCCCTACTCTGTTGGGAATGAGCGTCAATCAGGTAGCTTCCATTGGTCCCTACAGGATGATGAGGTTTGGGAAATTAAACTGTGAGATTCTTTCCAGGCATAACATTTTATGATATATGATTGGAAATACACTAAAATAGAAAGCACACAAAACAAGGCTGCAAAAATAGCAACATATCCAACATTTTCCAAGCTCATAAATTATGTTCAGGGAACATTCTGAACATCAAGATGGATGAACTTCTTAAGGTATTTCAGAGCACTAATCTGTCACAAAGAAAGTGACTGTTCCATCGTACATTGTTGGGCTCAAAAGAGTGAACAAATGAAGCTTCTAAAATTGTCTCTTTCACACTCGAATATAACTAACTAATTCACTGGATAATCAAATCTCTTTCCAGTTATTAAAACACTGCTCCATGCTTTATTTTTTCTTTTTCTTTCTTTTATTTTCCTTTCAAAGTAAATGGACTCATAATGTTCTTTCTCTAAAATCATATACATATATATATATATATATATATGACAGCCATGTTTTAAAACAGTTCATATTGCATTGACGCAAAAGACAAAAGTTCACATTTTAACAAAGACCACAATTAATTATATCAATCAAAATAATATGATTTGAACCAAATCAATGGGAAGCCAAGAATGAATGAATATACATATACTTTTTTTAGTTCTTCTCAAGTAAAAAACACTTCGAATGTAAGAGGCAGCCTCAGGTTTCAGTTCTAACACATAAAGAGCTTAGAAACGATGACTCATCCTTTGAATAAGAAAAAAGTTTAACCAACTGAAAATAAACAACTTTGCTCAGATCTATCCGAGAAGTGAAGTCACAGGACAAAGCGCCACCCTAAAATCTGGAAAGACAGGCAAACACAGAAAGCCTCAATTGAAACGGACAATCACAGGCAAGTTTCAGCTTACACGGATCAGAAATCTCTGGAGCTATAAACCGGTAGGAAAGCTTAAGTAGTCATTCTGTGGCAGGATGCTGGAGGTTGAATGCAGAGGAGCTTAAAAGCGAAAACTCCAGAGTACCTAATCTTAAGGGAGACTCCACATTTTCACAGATTTCTTTCAGGAGCAACACTAAGTTCTCATTATAAAGACTGGAGAAAAATCTCCTGGTGTTTCTGGCAGAGGAAGGAGAAAAGTTACCATTTTGAAATACTGACAGCATTCTCCATATGACTTTACCACATCCTAATCTGACCTGGGGAAAGAGCTATCACCCAACTCCAATGCCCAGGAGCCTTCCTTTCTTACCTAAAAAGGAATGTAAAAAAAGCTGAGACACACTTATGAAGGTCACAGTCCTGGGACACAGACTCATTAAAAGACTGAGTTTTTTTTTTTTTAATGTTTGTTTATTTTTGAGAGAGAGATAGACAGAGCATGAGCTGCGAGGAACAGAGGGAGAGGGAGGCACAGAATAGGAAGCAGGCTCCAGGCTCTGAGCTGTCAGCACAGAGCCCGACGTGGGGCTCGAATCCAGGAACCATGAGATCATGACCTGAACAGAAGTCGGATGCTTAACCGACTGAGCCCCCCAGGTGCCCCTAAGACTGAGTTTTAATTATAAGATTATAGAATGCTTCCCCTCCTTATACCTTACCAATACACCGAAGGGATTGAGGAAGATAACAGTGAATTAAAACTCAAAGAGCTAAAATCACAGAATCATTTAAGGAGTTGTTAGGGAAACCCCAAGGTAATGGGAGGGAACAAAACAAAACAAAGACTAAAGGAAACTGAAGCTTAAACACAGCCAATTTGTAGGTAGATTAGCATACAATCTGTGTTCCTCACTTCCTGTTACCAATACATTCTTTTTTGTTGTTGTTGTTCTGTTTTTTTAAAATTTATAGTTTATTGTCAAGTTGGTTTCCATAGAACACCCAGGGCTCTTCCCCACAAGTGCCCTCCTCCATGACCATCACCCCCCTTCCCTTTTCCCCCTCCCCCTTCTGCCCTCAGTTTGTTTTCAGTATTCAAGAGTCTCTCGTGCTTTGTCTCCCCCCCTCCCTAACTCTTTTTCCTCCTTCCCCTCCCCATGGTCCTCTGTTAGGTTTCTCCTGTTAGACCTATGAGTGAAAACATATGGTATCTGTCCTTCTCCGCCTGACTTATTTCACTTAGCATGACACCCCCGAGGTCCATCCGCTTTGCTATGAATGGCCAGATTTCATTCTTTCTCATTGCCATGTAGTATTCCATTGTATAGATGAACCACATCTTCTTGATCCATTCATCATTTGATGGACATTTAGGCTCTTTTTATGATTTGGCTATTGTTGAAAGTGCCACTATGAACATTGGGGTACAGAAAGAAACTGAAGAAGACACAAAGAAATGGAAAAATATTCCGTGCTCATGGACTGGAAGAATAAACATCATTAAAATGTCATTATTACCCAAAGCAATCTACACATTCAATGAAATCCCAACCAAAATTGCACCAGCATTCTTCTCAAAGCTAGACAAACTATCCTAAAATTTGTTTGGAACCACAAAAAAACCCAGAATAGCCAAAGTAATACTGAAGAAGGAAACAAAAACAGGAGGCATCACAATCCCAGACTTTAGACTCTACTACAAAGCTGTCATCACCAAGACAGTTTGGTACTGGCACAAAAACAGACACATAGACCAATGGGATAGATTAGAGAGCCCAGAACTGGACCCACAAATGTACAGCCAATTAATCTTTGACAAAGGAAGAAAGAGTATCCAATGGAAAAAAGACAGCCTCTTTAGCAGGTGGTGCTGGAAGAACTGGACAGCAACATGCAGAAGAATGAAACTAGACCACTCTCTTACACCGTACACAAAAATAAACTCAAAATGGATGAAGGACCTGAATGTGAGACAGGAAACCATCAAAACCCTAGAGGAGAAAGCAGGAAGCCAATACATTCTTGAAAGGAAACAAACCTCACCTTTTCTTTTACTCTACTCTCAGTACTTCTGGCCACCAAATGTGGGTTTTTTCCCACAGTAACCGATTCCCTAACACCAGCCAGGTATCTTGCAATTCAATTCAGTTCTGACACTCTCTGGCTGGAATTAGTGTCAGATTCCACAGCTTTTGGGCTCAGGTCTACAAGACTGTCCCAGGGTAATAGTAAGTCCCAGGCTGTCACCTGTACTTCCAGCTGACTACCTATGAATCAGGGTTCCCTTGACCCTCTACTTGGGTTTCATAATTTGCTAGAATGGCTCACAGAACTCAGAGAAACACTTTTATTGGTTTATTATAAAAAAAGATAATTCGGGAACAGCCAGGTGCATAAGGCAAGGTATAGAGAAAGGGGTGCAAAGCTCCTATGCCTTCTGTGGGCATGTCAACGTGTCCATCGACCCGGGAGCTCTCGAAAACTCATAGTTCAGGGACTTTTATAAAGGTTTCATCACATACACATGATTAAATATTAACTCAATCTCCAGGCCCTCTCCTCAGCTTGAGAATGAAGACTGGGACTAGGAATTCCAAGCCTCAGATCCACCTCCCATTCTGAAGCTATCCAAGAGCCCAATAAGATGTTCCTCATTAGAACAAGACTGTGTCACTGAGGAGATTCTAGCAGATTTAGGAGCTCTGTGTCAGGAACTGAGATCAAAAACCAAGTATTAGAACAAAAGAGGCCCCTAGATACTTTATTACTTAGGATATTAACAACAGTTTTAGGAGCTCTGGCCAGGAACAAGGCTGAAGACCAAAATATGTATTTCTTATTATAAATCCCAGTATCACAATCATGTTCAACGGTCAACAATAACAACAACAAAATGTTAAGAGGCAAGAAAAAAAAGCAGAGTCTGAAGAAATAGAATAAGTATCAGAACCAGACTCAGATATTACACAGATTTGGGAATCATCATGTAGAAAATTGATAATCACTGTGATTAATATGGTAAGAACCCTAATGGAAAGAGTACACAATATTTAAGAACAGATGGGTAATGTAATAGAGATGGAAATTCTAAGAAAGATTCATAAGACACACTAGAGATGAAAAAACACTGTAACAGAAACTAAGTATGCCTTTGATGGGCCCATCAGTGGACTGGGCACAACCAAGACAAGAATCAAGGATCTTTAAGAGATGTCAATAGAAAATTTCCAAACTGAAATGCGCAGAGAATTGAGTATTTTAGACAGCAATAAAAACAAAATGAAACAAACAAACAAAAAATCCAGACCAAAACATCCAAGCATGATAGGACAATATCAAAAGGTGTAACGTATGCATAGTTAGAATACCAGAAGGAAAACAAAGAACAGAGAAAATATATTTCAAATAATAATGTCCATAAACTTTCCAAAATTAATGACAGACACCATACCCAAAGATCCTGGAAACTTACTGAACACCAATCAAGAAAAATATGAAAAAAATCTACATATAGGCCTATTCTACGTCTTAGAGTATGGTTTGGTTCTCAGAAAAGTTTGGTAAATCTGATGGGGAGGCCTTGAGCCAAAGTCACCTGTTGTAGGAGCCAAGAAACAGTGCTGCTTTTGTACCCCTACCGTGCTCAGTCTTTGGCTGAAAGCAGTCCATGAAATGACAGGCTTTCGTACAGACACAGTGGTGAATTTCAGGATATAGCATCTGGGATGATAGGTCAATTATACTCCCTGCAGCTAGAAAACTGAGAGACCATTTTATGGCTGCAACATTATATAATGATTAAAACGTTCAGTTCATTAAAAACATAAAATTCTAAAAACATATAAATTATTCCTCATAAAGGAAAAAAAAAACACTCAACTAGAGAAAGATCTCTCTCCCACGTAGATTTTGCCACACTTATAACTATTGGTGGGTGAACTACACAAAAACAATCACACAGTAGACACATGTACCCAACAATTAGGCCTACAGAGTATTCTGAAGCATGCATGTAATATTCATAAAAATTGGTCATATGCTAATTCATAATCAATCCATAATATGTTTTACTTTTTATTTTAGAAAGAGAGAGAAAGAGGGCATGAGTAGGGGAGAGGGGCAGAGGGAGAGGAAGAATTTCAAGTAGGCTCCATGCTCGGTGTCAAGCCCGACATGGGGCTCGATCCAATGACCCTGGGATCATGACTGAGCCAGAATCAAAAGTCAGACATTCAACCGACTGAGTCACCCGGGTGCCCCAATTCCACAATACATTTTAACAAACATATCATACAAAACACATTTTTTGGCGGCAATGGAACTGAATTAGAAGTTGATAACCTAACCGATGAAATTTTAAAATAAGAAATATTGGAATGTTAAAACTTCTGAATAACCACGGGACAAAAAGAGATTATAAAGGATAGACCAAGGCTTTGTCCCAAATTCTGTGGACAGACAGGTGACTCAAAGCCTTTGAGTCTCAGCCCCCTCATTTGTAAATGGATTAACAATAGCTATATCATTGAGCTACGGCAAAGCTTAAATTAGAGACTTTCTGTGGCAGATGATGTTAAAGACAATGCTTCATTTGTATGATTTTTCTTTCCCATGTTTAAATTCTTAATATTCGGCTATCCAAGCAGGTTGGGTCTTTATTGGTGTGTTCGATTCAGCTTTGTATCAGTCAGGTTTATTGTGAATTTAAAAAGTTTTTGATATTAGCTTAGTGACCCAGCCAACATTTATTTGCATTCTTCTTTCTCCCAATTCTCACTTAGCTGAGGGAAAAGGTCTCCGCTTAATCATTTCTATCATCAAAAGATGTGACTGAGCACACAGAAGAAATGTGAAACATAAATACTGAATAGATGAATGAACAAATGGTTTCTAAAAGTGTATTTGTAAGTGGGAACTGCTAGTAGATGTTATTAAGACTTGCCTCTCCACCTGACTGAAATTCAATTTTGAAGGTTCATACTCTTTGATCAAAACCCTCTTAAATTCTTTCACACTTGGATAGAATAGGCAAATAGAATATATTGAGTGGTCTTCAAGGAGGAAATTCATTTTTCATGAAGAGGTTGCTTGATATCTGCTCTCAAAAGTGCCTGAAGTAAATGAAAATGCATAGTGACCCTCTCTCCCAGCACCACGGCCTTATACAAAATTCTTTCTATTTGACTCCATTAGATTCTAGTTTGTGCCAGAACTTTTAAGTACATCGGTTTAGTTCAGGGTTTCTCAACCTTGACACTATTGATATTTGGGGCTGATAATACTTTGCCGCGATGGGCTGTCCTGTGCATAGTTGGATGTTTAGCAGTATCCATGGCCTCTACTTACTAAATGCCAACAACAATCACCCCCCCCCCATCCTATTGTGAAAAGCAAAAATTCTCCAGACATTGCCAAATACCCCGTGGAGGGCAGAACTGACTCAGTTATGAAGCACTTGTCTGGAATGATCCTTGCCACAATATGGATATAAGCTTTCTCGAAAGTTGAAGAGAAGTGAGTGAAGTATCACCAGCTCTGGAATCTTCTCCCTTGTTGAAATCTATGGTTATTCTCTCAATCCCATGAGAAAACTCTCAGCCTAAATTGGCAAGTCTGCTCACTTCTGCTCAGTTATCACCCTGAGAATACCTAGTCTTTAACAAAAGCCCACTTCACTGACAGCAGATTATACAAGCCAGATTCTGCACATATAAATGAGGGTATGTGTGTGTGTGTGTACATATACGTTATATTTAATATATATGCGTACATATATGTCATAATTAATATATAAGTCATAATTAACTTAGATTCTTGATCTCCATATTCCTGAGTTCTTACTACATCATCTGTCAACAGAACGGTCTTCTAAAATTTCCCAATTTGATTACATTTCTGAAAATAATTTTATGAAAAGTTATTCCACACATCAACAACCCAGGAATTACAACATTTTGCCTTGGAGTCTACCTAATGATAATATTACAATATAATGCTATTTTTACATTTGGTGACATACCTCTGCTTTCATTTTTTGTTTTTTTTTTTTTACTTACTGTTATACTCGTAGATCTATTTATAATGCTCAGGAAATAATTCAGTTTTGTGTTTGACCCATTAAGAGTGTCTTTTGTTTAATAAGAAAGATGAGGGGCACCTGGGTGGTTCGGTTGGTTATGTGTCTGACTTTGGCTCAAGTCATGATCTCATGGCTTGTGGGTTCAAGTCCTGTGTTGGGTTCTGTGATGACAGCTTGGAGCCCAGAGACTGCTTTGGATTTTGTGTCTTCCTCCCTCTTTAGCCCCTCCCCTGCTTGAGCTCTGTCTCTCTCTCTGTCTCTCTCTCAAAAATAAATAAACATTAGACATTTTTTAATAAGAAAAATGAAGCTATTTACATGTTATAATAGATAGATTTTACTTCACTTTTGTCATCTTGTTCCCTTAAAGGATCCCCTGAATTCTGGCTTTCTTAGTGGAGGTTTTATTTACTTTGCTTTTACCACATCTACTGTTTCAGAAGGTATGTTTCCTGTTTGTAATTCTAATAATAGCCACTCAAATGCTCTTATCATTTTAATTATCAGTTAATTAACTCTATTAATTTTTACACATCTTTGATGTTATAATGTTAGGTACATATGGATTCAGAATTATAATTTCAAAATTATAATTTTGAAAATTGATGAATTTTTCTTATGAGTTGATAATATCTCTCTCATATCCTTAAAAATTCTGCCTTAAAGATTTTTCCTCAACAGCTTCCTTTTGATGAGTAATTCTTTGCATTTATTGTCATTTTCCATTACCTTCTAAATTTTTGTTTAATCTTTGCTATGTCTTTAGTCTCTTTAAGTATAAAATTTCTTTTCTTTTTTTTTAAATTTTTTAACATTTATTCTTGAGAGACAGAGCGAGACAGAGCATGAGTGGGGAAGGGGCAGAGAGAGAGGGGACACAGAATCCGAAGCAGGCTCCAGGCTCAGAACTGTTGGCACAGAGCCCAATGCAGGGCTCAAACTCACGGACCGCGAGATCATGACCTGAGCCGAAGTCGGACGCCCAACCGACTGAGCCACCCAGGCGCCCAAGTATAAAATTCCTACTTCCATAATTGCAATTTATCTTTGTGGAAACCAACATATAAATTGGTCGTCTGTCTAATTTTTTTAGATTTCTTATAAATTTTCACTTTTTTCCTCTTTTAAAAATAATTTAAACAAGTTGTATTGAAGGTTATGATCCAACAACCATTGTTAAACAGAAAGCCTCCTTTATATAGCATTTTAGATGTGGGCTGCTTTTTTTTTTTTTAAGTAACATATAGTTGGGTTTTATTTCACTTTTTAAACTTTTTTTTAAAATAACTTTACACACATAGAAAGGTTGCAAAAATGGTACAAGCCCCCTTCATCCAGCTCCCTCTAGTGTTAATATCTTATAAAACCAAACATAGAATGTAGAACCGTACAGCTATCAAAACCAAAATAAATAAATAAATAAAAATAATTGGTGCAAGTGTGCTAACTAAACATCAAACCTTATTTGAATTTCACTGGTTTTTCTGTTAATGCTACTTCCGTGATCCTATGTAGGTTCAACATTGCATTTAATTGTTTCTCCTTTAGAATCTTACAGTTATTTGTTATAATTTAATAGGAAATTTAAAGCCATTTATATTTTTGTAATAATTCATAATTTATTATTCCTATTTTTGTATTCTTGCATTTATGTTTTTTTAACTTTTTTTTTTTTTTTTTTGAGAGAGAGAGACACAGAGCATGAGCAGGGGAGGGTCAGAGAGAGGAAGACACAGAATCAGAAGCAGGCTCCAGGCCCTGAGCTGTCAGCACAGAGCCCGATGTGGGGCTCAAACTCACGAACTGTGAGATTATGACCTGAGCTGAAGTCAGCCGCTTAATCTACTGAGCCACCCAGGCGCCCCTCATTTCTGTTTTTGTAGTGTTTATCGTTTTGTTATTTTAATATGGCCTCTATCCTATTTACAATGGTTTTCTAAAGGTTTGAAAGAAATTTACTCTATTTGTAATTCTATTAGTGGTTAATTTTGTTTGAAATTATCTTCCTGATGGTTCTTTAATTAGCAATATCACATAGACACTTCCTTAGTAGTCATCCATATGTTAAAATATCTCATCATACTGCTCTAAATCTTTGTGAGTTAATCTGGAGTTTTAAGTATTAGTTATTTTATTTATTTATAATTTTATGACATTTAATTCATGTTTCATATTGACACTGTTTTCAGTTTTGTCCCTTGTTGCATCTCTATTTTAAACAACAGTTACTATTTTAAAAGTTCTTAATAACTAATGGTTGATTGAAATTATCATATTTTCACCAGTTTTCTGGACCTGAATCTTTCAAAGGTGGTTTTGATGCTTACCCACTAATCCTTTTCTTTCACAGCAGCTCATAATTGGTTCTTTTTCATCTCCCAGCTCATTGGCATTAAAATACTTTAATATGATTAATTAGTAATATATTTTAGGCACTATTACACATCCGTAAAGGTTTCCTATTCCTCTAGCAATAGAAATAGAATAGAAAGATAATTTGACTAAGTATAACATTAGTCCTTCACCAGTACCTACACCTGCAAAAAAAAAAAACCTCTTTACATGGTTTCCATATTTTTCACAAGTAGCACTGCAGAGCAGAAGCCTAAGTCATTTTAAATCATCTTCCAATGTCCTGGATGAAAGTAGAATGATTCTTTTTAGATTTTAGAAATCAAGGTTGACCTGCTTTATTCTAGATGTGCCTCCATTTCAGTAATTTTTCTAGTGTTTGGTCATTTATTTCATTCTTCATATGTTTTTCTTCAAATGAGAATTTTTTTCAATTCAGTTTTGAATAATTTTACCTTTCCATATAAAATATAAATGACTTTGTTATGCTTCCATATAAAATCACTTCCATATAAAATTTCAATTCTGTTTTGAATAATTTTGTTATCCTACCATATAAAATCACTTCAGTAACTCTAGTTTTCTATAGGTTGGATATCTGTTCTCTATTGATTATTGATGTTCTTTTCTGTCATTGATCCTCTTTGTCCTTTTTTTTCTGTATTCTGCAAAAATCTCCAGTTTTGACATGCATCCCATCCATTCGCATTTAGCTGCTGTCTATTTGGTTCTGTATTAAGTCAAAATCAAGTTTAGATAAAGCTCTTTCATTTTTGGTTTTAAATATTTTCCTTTGTATTATTTAGCTCCATTTGTATTTCAGACTAATCTTTTCTTGTAGAACATTGTTTGCCATCGGTTGAGAATAACAATAGTAATCCACTACATGCTAACTATATACTGAGGTCTTTATTAACTTATATAACCATCAATATAAGTAAGTGTAAAACGAAGATATTGTAATTGTCCACCTTTTCCACATTAGGAACGTGAGACACGGTGTGTAAGGTAACTTGCTCAGACCAACCGAGTAGAGGAGGAAAAGAATAAGGGAGACACTGAACCAGTCCAACAACAGAGGTTGATTTCAGCATAATAGTACTGAATTTTCACATTCTCTAAAATTGTATGCTAGCTGTCATAGTGAAGCATTTTAACTAAAATATCTGTGTCTCCAAAATCATGAGTCACATCCATTGTTCTGTAGTATCTTTTAGATATACGTGGAGTGTTTTAAAAATTAATACTTTTTCATTGATTTTTTTCCAGGTTTAACATTAGCACATAGAGGAGACATCCTCTACCATGGAATCAATTCCCTGCCCATTGGTTCAGAGTGTATGGGATGCTAGAACTAAGGGAGAAGGTGATGCATGCAGCATCTCACATGCAGCCATTCTGCTTGCTGGAGTTGAGGGACCTTTTTCAACCCTGCAGTTTGTTTCTCTGACACACTGACCCAATGAAAACTATGAGAAATTATAATCCTCTGTGCACACCATTTTAAATCTTGTTTCTTGACTGTGGCACGATGAATGAGGAATGAAGGGAGAAAAAAGCACAAGTGAGGGAAGGGAAAGAGGAAGAGTGTCATGGCTAACTCCAAAACTAGATGTCCCTGTCAATGAGAGAGGTTTCCTCAGTTTTCTGATTTGTGCCAACCCCAAGCAAAGATGAGTCTTGATGTACCTTTCCTATATTCTTAAGGGAAGGTAATTTAATACCAATTGGTATTTTTCCTCAACATTCTAGACCTATGTTGACAATCAGTTTCTGTGGGCTATTTTGGTTCTTTTTTTTTTTTTAATTTTAGAGAGAAGGAACACATGAGCTGGGGAGTGGAGCAGAGGAGGAGAGAAAGAATCTTAGGCAGGCTCCATGCTCAGTGCAGAGCCTGACGCAGGGCTTGATCCCGTGATTGTGGGATCATTACCTGAGCTGAAATCCAGAGTTGGACACTCAACAGACTGAGCCACCCAGGAGCCCCTGGCTGTATGAGTTTCTGTGTCTTCAGATATCCAGAAATGCAATAACAGACGTTAGAGGCCAACCACCAGTTAAAAGTGAAATTGTATTGCATTTTTTTCTTCTTACAAAACATATGTTAAAAAAAAAAAAGAAAAAATGTAAATGATAGTAACTAGATAAAAGTAACCACCATTTACATGTTAGCATGTATATTGAGTACATTTACAGATTCTATACGTATGAAATGAAAATAAATACATAGATTTATAAAAAAAAGGAAGATGCACTTTCAATAAATTGTATCTTTTCACTGCTAGCATCATTTTCAGTGTGTTTCTTTATATAAATGATTTAAAAACAGCTGCAGAAACAGCCAACCTTTTCCATCATGAGTGCATCATGATTGAATTATCTAGCTCTTGGGGTGCCTGGGTGGCTCAGTCGGTTACGTGTCCGACTTCAGCTCAGGTCATGATCTCACGGTTCGTGGGTTTGAGCCCCGCGTCAAGTTCTGTGCTGACAGCTCAGAACCTGGAGCCTGTTTCAGACTCTGTGTCTCCCTCTTTCTCTGCCCCTCCCTTGTTTGCACTCTGTCTCTCTCTGTCTCAAAAATAAATAAATATTTTTAAAAAATTTTTAATGAATTATCTAGCTCTGAAGTTTGATAGTAAAGGGAAAATTCATATCAATTTTATAAGTTTACATTAAAGCATTAAAAACACTGTATGTTTCAGCAAAAGAGAAAGAAAGATGCAGGGATGTACCAAAAACTTAAAACAAGATACCTTGTTTTAAGGTATCTTAAACCTTAAACCACAAGTATGGAGGATGTACAAAGAAAATACATAGAGCAGGAACTTAATTCAATAAAGAACAATGATTGTGCATGAATCACCGTGGCCGCAATTCCAAGACGGAAAATGGACCACACTGTCCCTTAGAGACACAGCCTTCAATCACACAGGGAGAGTTTTTTCAAAGTGTACACTCATGGCCATTTCCTACTCCCTCGAGTGCCATACACACAAAGTTCTGGTATTTCTCACTGTGGGTGGTGACGGTGACCTTTCTCTACCCCGCCCCAAGCCTCCCCAACCTTGCCTACCCCTGACATAGTAATCACGGTCTTGGGCCTCTGCTGGTGATTAAAGGGGGCTGCCACCCTCAGGAGTGCTGGCACTTGGACAGAGGAGGGGACTTTCTCTACACTAAAAAGTGATGATGGCTCGCTTGACCTTCAGGAGTCACAGATTCGCAGGGGAGGCATATACCTGAAAATGTAATTACAATGCATTGTGCCCCGGGGTCCCACTGGAGATGGGCTAGGGAGCAATAGAAGAGGCACTCCTCATCTGCCTTGATGACAACAAAAAAGTTCACGGGGAAGTTATTACTTCAATACAGGCTTCAATAAAGTGAAAATTCTCCAGCTAGACCAGGGGAAGGGGAAAGCATCATCAGATCATAATTTACTATTCTTTTTCCTTCTATACAATGATATGAAATAACAGTGGAAAGGGCAAATGTCATCAGATAATAATAGGCACTGTGTTTTTTTTTTTTGAATGTTTATTACACGACATGCACTGTACAGACAAGACCCTACCGTACTGGTGAGTTAATGGTGACTGCTTTTGCAGTCCCTCTCCGTCTTCCCCTACTCTGTGCTTCTGCAGACTTCCCTTGCTGTTGACTTCAGAATATGTAGGATACTGAAAGGCGAGAGGAAAAGGAGACCAGGGTAGTAGTATTTACCATGCTCCCCCCTGGCTGGGCAACTCTGGGCTGGTGAGTGTCTCACACATAAATCACATTCTCTCCTGCCACCACTACCTCACTGCCCAGCACTTTCTGGCCCCAAGCTTCTCTGTTTTTACTTCTGATTTCTCTTCATTGTTTACGGTTTTGAAAAACAGTTTCTTTAGAAAATTCTTCTTCCCAATGTGCCCGGGTACGTGTTTCTTTATTCACTTAAACTTTACTAGGCTCTCCTTCCGTAGTAAATTCATGTGCTGCACGTACGCACATTCCATCACTGTCCTGCAAGAAGGATGAACGTTGTCCTTTGTTCTTTATTCTGAAGTTAATTGCAGGGCCCAGGGGTGGGAAACCCAGTTGATCTGTCTGTTTTATAGAACCAAGATCGGACATGAGGTTAGCATGTAAGGAAGCAGGACCCCAAGGGCTCCACGAGGCCAAGGACATTGCATAACCTCGAGAAGTTACAAGACCCCCCTCGAAGCTTCCAGACTCATCCAGTTCCTGCCCTAACCCCCACATACTGTGCTGATCTTATACACAATGTTCTGGGGCTCAGCAGAGCAAGGCAGATTTGGGGGTCGATCCCCTGCCTTCTATTGGGCCGCCCTTCTGATTATAAAAGCTTTCTCTGCTTCAAACCTGCTGACTCAAGGATTGGTTCGCTGTCCACTGGGCACACCAGCCCTTAGTTGGGGGCTGGTTACACCACTTTGAAGAATCGTCTAGTATGGAAGAACCTGACACATGATCTCATTTAACCCTCCCTACAAGTCGGCAATGTAGGCACCACTATCCCATTATCTCCATTTCCATGAGGATTTCTTTGGAGAGTTTTTCTAAGATGGGCAGCTCTTTATTATATCTGCCACCAACTAGAAACAGAAATATTACCCCATTGTTATACTTATCATTATTAGATGTCAACCAAAAGCCATCACTTTATTTTTTTAAATTTATTTTTGAGAGACAGAGAGAGACAGAGCGAGCAGGGGAGGGCCAAAGAGAGAGGGAGATACAGAATCCCAAGACAGTTTCCAGGCTCTGAGCTAGCTGTCAGCACAGAGCCCGATGCAGGGCTCGAACTCACAAACTGTGAGATCATGACCTGAGCCGAAGTCGGACGCTTAACCGACTGAGCCACCCAGGTGCCCCAAAAGCCATCACTTTAAATGTGAACTTTCTAAATTCTCAAAACTTGTACTTGAGATAAATTATGTTATCCGAATTTTAGAAAGAAAAAACTGGCTCCAGTAAGTTACGTTACTCGTTTGCGTACTCCTACAGAGTCTATAGAGAGCTTTAAGCCCCTCCTCTCTCAAGATTTAAAATCAGTGTTGTTATTCCCTCCACTAGACGATGAAACTTCCTTATGGAAAAAAAATTGTGAATGACATTAGGTAAAGTAAAATTCACTTATTTTTTATGCCCCACTCATTTATTCACAAAGCATCAAATACATTTTATATAACTGAATCTATATTTGTCTCAGCAAAACTTCCACATTTCATACATAGCAAAACCTTCTCCTCTCTGAATCTTTTTCCTTGGGTTGTGGTCCAGATATTTATGAATCATTTTATTACATCTAACTTCAAATTGTTAAAACACTTTATCTCATTTTAAAAGAAAGAAAGGAGACTGAAAAGAAAATGACTATATAAGTTGAATACATAATGGCAAAGCAAAAAAAAATTCATGTAACTACTACCCCAGTCTAGAAAGATATTATTGGCGTCAAAAGTTCTCTACCTCTGCCTTACAACTTGCTATCTATCCCCCAGAGATCATCATAATTGTGAATTTATACCAATTACGTTCTCGCTTTTTAAAAATATTTTTACTGCTGGTGTTTATACCCATAAACAACACATTCCTGTTTTGTTTGCTTTTGAAATTTACATAAATGGAACCCTCTGCTTATATTTCTTTCATAGCATATTTTGTTTTCTTGGCCAACATTATGAACATAAGATGCATTCGTGTCATTGGGTAAAAAACACGAATTTATTTTCATTGTTTTACAAAATTTTACTCCACAAATATATCACAATTCATTGATCTATGCTACTATTGGTGGATATGTTGTCTATTTCAAATGGAACTGCTACAAACATTTTGTGCATGTATTTTGATGAACATTTAGTGAACATGTGGGGTAAATATCCAACAGTAGAACTGTTGGCTGATAGAGCGTACATATGTAAACACTGCCAAACAAATTTCCAAAGTAGAGGTAATGAATTTATGTGCTATGCTAGTTTTCTTAATCTACATCCTTACTAATATTTGGTACCTTCGGTTTTTGTTTTAGATACTCTAGTAGGTGTGTAGTGGTATTTCATTGTGATTTCTTCCTGACTACAAATAAAATTGGGCACCTTTTATATATTTGTTTCTTACCATTTAGATTTCTTCTTTATGGAAATGGCTCTTGAAGCTTTTGACTATTTATTTATTTATTTATTTATTTACTTACTTACTTACTTACTTACTGGATTTTATGGCCTGCCTCGTCCTCACTGATGTGTAGAAGGTCTGTAAGTATTCTAGATACTTGTCCTTCCTCAGCTGTCTGTATGAAAAGTGCCTTCACCCAGTCTGTGGCTCGGTCCATTTTGTCTCTGGAATACTAAGTCTCAGATGTTCTAAAGTTGAATTTATCATCTTTCATTCATGATTACAACTTTCAATGTCTTGTTTTAAAAAATCCTACTGTATCTCAATGCCACAAAGACTTTCTTTTGTTCTCTTTTGTAAAAGCCTTCTGGATACAATTCTTCCATTAACTTGGGATTTGTTTTCATGTAGCGTGAAGTGGGGAGTGTCCGATCAGAAGAGAATCAAAACAGTTATCATCCTGCCAGACGTTACCGTGTAAATAGCATTTCTCACCTCTCAACCATATGTCACTTTTTTTTCTGGGAATTTCAGTCTATTGTACTTGTTGATTTGTGATCCCCGCTAGACATTAGTGTTACTAGTTTTATTTCCAAGTTTTTATTTAAGCTCTAGTGAACATGCAGTGTTATATTTGTTTCAGGTGTAGAATTTAGTGATTCATCACTTACGTGCAAAACCTGGTGCTCAACACAAGTGCCCTCCTTAATCCCCATCACCTATTCAACCCATCCCCCCATCTCCCCTCCAGTCACCATCAGTTTGTTCTGGATAGTTGCGAGTTTTTCGTGGTTTGCCAGTCTTCCCCCCTGCCATGTTCATCTGTTTTGTTTCTTAAATTTCATATATTAGTGAAATCATATGGTATGTGTCTTTCTCGGACTGACTTATTTTGTTTAGCATAATGCACTCTGGCTCCATCCACGTCATTGCAAACAGTAAGATTTTATTCTTTTAATGGCTGAGTAATATTCCATTGTGTATATATACTCCATCTTCTTTATCCATTCATCAGTCAATGGACATTTGGGCTCTTTCCATAATTTGGCTATTGTTGATGGTGCTGCTATAAACATTGGGGTGCATGTGCTCCTTCATATTAGTATTTTTGTATCTTTTGGGTAAATACCTAGTAGTGTCATCTATACATTTAATGCAATCCCTATGAGAATAATACGAGCGTCCTTCACAGAGCTAGAGCAAACAATCCTAAAATTTGTGTGGAACCAGAAAAGACTCCAAATAGCCAAAGCACTCCTGAAAAAAAGAAAACCAAGGCTGGAGGCATCACAATTCTGGACTTCAAGCTGTATTACAAAGCTGTAATCATTAAGACCGTACGTACTGGCACAAAAACAGACACATAGGTAAATGGAACAGAACAGAGAACCCAGAAATGGACCCACAAATGTATGGTCAACTAATCTTTGACAAAGCAGGGAAGAATATCTAATGGAATAAGACAGTCTCTTCAGCAAACCGCGCTGGGAAAACTGGACAGCGATGTGCGGAAAAATGAACCGGGACCACTTTCTTACACCATACACAAAAATAAACTCAAAATGGATGAAAGACCTAAACGTAAGACAGGAAGCAATCAAAATCCTAGAGGAGAAAGCAGGCAAAAACCTCTTTGACCTCGGTCACAGCAACTTCTTACTCAACATGTCTCTGGAGGCAAGGAAAACAAAAGCAAAACTAAACTATTTGGACTACATCAAAATAAAAAGCTTCTGCCCAGCAAAGGAAATAATCAGCAAAACTAAAAGGCAACTTATGGAATGGGAAAAGATGTTTGCAAATGATATATCCAATAAAGGGTTAATATCCGAAATACATACGGAACTTAGAAAACTCAACACCTGAAAAATAATCCAGTTAAGAAATGGGCAGAAGACATGAATAGACATTTTTCCAAAGTATTTCTTTTTTTTATATTTTATGTTCATTTTCATTTTCCCACACATTTTTGCTTTCTAGACCTTACATCTGCAGTCTGCATTCATTTTCTTCCACGTGAGATGCATCCTTTAGGATTTCCTTTCTTGAGAATCTGCTACTGACAAATTCCTTTAATCCATTTACTGTAAATGTTTACATCTAACTTCCATTCATGCAGTTTATTTTCTCTAGGATTTCAGGTTTTGCTTAGTTTGTTTCGGCATTTTGGAGATAGCCTTCTTTTATTTTCCAATTTATGTAGTCACTACTGAAAAGTCATTCAGCCAGTCCTCAAGGTCGTCTTATTTCTCTGCCTGATGTCGATATATTCTCTTTGTCTTTGTGTTATTTTGTTTTGACAATTCAATAATATTTAACGAGGTACGGATTTCCTTTTTATTATATTTAGGCTTTGTTGCCTGTCAACACATTTGGAAAATTCTCAGCTACTCTTTCTGCAAATGTTGCCTTTTCTCTTTTCCATCTATATTTGGGGCTCCAGTGAAATGTCTTTTAGATGCACTCATGGAATGCTTACCCCTTACCCTCTTGTCTGTATTTTTACCTTTTGCTTTTTCCATGATAGGGTGCACATACTTTCTTATGGTCTCCCCTCTGGTTTACTAAATCTCACCTGTTAGGACCAATCTGTTGCTATTTGCATCATTTTAAAAAATTTGAGATACTCGGGGTGCCTGGGTGGCTCAGTTGGTTAAGCATCCAACGTTGGCTCAGGTCATGATCTCACAGTTCATGGATTCGAGCCCCGTGTCAGGTTCTGTGCTGACAGCTCAGAGCCTGGGGCCTGTTTCAGATTCTGTGTCTCCCCTCTCTCTCTGCCCTTCCCCCACTCGTGCTCTGTCTCAAAAATAAATAAAACTAAAAAATTTTTTTAAATTTTTAAAAATAAAATAAAATCTGAGATAATTCCTTTTTCATCATTTCCAGTTTCACTGGTTTGAAAAAGCTGGGTCAATTAGTTAATAGTATTATATGAAAGGTAATTTTCTGACCGATCCCTGGACTCACTCTAGGTATGAGGAGGAAGCTGTGTGAAAGCTATCTGGGAACTCTATTTCCTGCAGCTTCTCTGTAAGTCTAAAACTAATTGCAAATATTAGTTCCAATTATTACTTCCAAGGGCTTTTTTTAAGTAATATATCAAGCCGCCTAGTAATTTGGCAAATGTGATTAATATTCTTTTAAAAATGATAAAAATGTACTGACCCGAAGAAGACATTTGGTGCTCATTAGAAGTGTGAAATTCTTATTAATAATTCAATTCCATATGCAGAGACCATGCCTGCCATAGGAGGTGGGGGTGCAGACCAGATATAGCTTTCAAAAAGTCTATAACTGAGGGGCGCCTGGGTGGCTCAGTGGGTTGTGTCCGTCTGCTGATTTTGGCTCAGGTCATGAGCTCGCAGTTCATAGGATGGAGCCTTGCCAACAACAGGGAGCCTGCTTGGGATCCTCTCTCCCTCTCTCTCTGCCTGTCCCCTGCTTGTGCCTCTCTCTCTCTCTTTCTCTCTCTCTCAAAATAAATAAACTCAGAAAAACTAAAATGTTAAGTATCATTAAATTGAAATTATGTTAAACAACAGATTTTTTCTAGTGGAAGTTATGCTCCAAGGCTTCTAGTATAAAAATATTACGTGGCAAATATGCCACATGAAGCATGATTAAATTTCCCCCCGAATCACCGCAAAGTAGGGAGGGTGGGCCCTCTCTTTGGTAATACACTGTTGCCCATCCTCTCACTGCCTTGGAATTGTTGGTTCTGCCTGAATTCGGAACAAAGTAGAGAACGGAATAGTTCTCGGCCCATTTCAAAGACTAGTACCAGTTCAGCTGAGGCATTCCTGACCTGTTTTCTGGATAACACAGCTCATGAATCTTAAATTCGGGTACTAGACATTTTCCTGCCTTCATTTCCCTACTGACCGGAGGCCTTTAGCGCTGGCCCTCACCCTCCCTTGGCATGGCGTGTGCACTGGAGGAACGTGGCGGGCTAAGCAGCATCCCAGGGTAGGAGATTGTCAACCGACTTAGGAACGTGAGCAAGTTTCACTTATTCATACACAGAGTCTGTGCACAGGCACGTGCATGCACTCACACACGCGCGTGCACGCACACCCAGGGGACCAGAGAGCAGAGTGGCTTCAGGACGGCTAACCTCCCTTCCAGAAGCCCCATTCCAGGCTTCACATGACAGCTGTGGCTCTATTATGCATTAGGGAAATGGGCATAAGGGACACCGCCCCCAGCCCCTGCTGACACTCCAGAGCCTGGCAGAGTCGGCCCTTCCCACCTTGTTTCCAGCTCTGGGAGCCCCTGAGAGAGAGAGCCAGCTCATTCCTCTTAATCAGGCTTTTCAAAAAAAGCCTGATGGCACCAATTGATGAACTAAGTCAAGAGGGAGAAGCTAATCATGAAGGATGTGCCTTGTGCCTGTGTGTTTATTTATAGAAACCTGAGCAGACAGGGAGAATTCATTAACATTATTCAGCTCAATCTACCCTGTGATTCTCGGTTCTCGTTCATGGCAAACCTCCCTTAACCGCTTTCTCTAGGATTTGATAACAACCCATGCTGTATTTATTTTAGTTAAAGTTGTGCCCTGAAGGAGAGTGTTTTCTCACTTTTTCTTCTCCTCTAGAAAGATGTTGATTTAGATTTCCATAGAAAGTTGTAAGAGGAGGTAAAAGACAATGCAAACAATTTAACCTGGGGAGACAGAGTCAGAGAAAGAAAGGTGCTACCTTTTCCTAAGTGAAAGGATGTCGTTACCTTTGAAACAGGCCACCTTGTGGGTTGCCTGGGTGGCTCAGTCAGTTAAGTGTTGGACTCTTGGTTTCGGCTCAGGTCATGATCTCAATTTGTGAGATCAAACCCCAAGTCGCGCGGGCTCCGTGCTGAGAGCAGGGAACCTGCTTGGGATTCTCTCTCTCCCTCTCTCTCTCACACAATAAGTAAATAGACTTAAAAAAAAAAAAAGAAAGGAACAGTCCACCTTGCAAAGGGCTGTTACAGTAATGCAATCAATATAACAACAATCATATGGAAAGATACACGCAGAATAGGAAATAGAGACTAAAACATAAAGCCCGTTATTTAAGACGACTTACAGAGTGAGTCTAAAATCTGTCGCCGTAGAACAAAGGCCCAGCTCCTGACTCCAAACCCCGGTGCTATACTCCCCTTGAGTAACAGCCGACCAGCTGTGTCTTTCCCTTCTCAGTTCTCAAATCCTAAGGCCTATCGCACAGAAAGTTCTCAATACAATCAAATATCCGGCCCATGTTTACGTTTCCACAATTGTCTAACTGATCAATGATAACAGTTTGCTTGCCTGACTCAGGACATGCACTGTGATTGGTTGATACGTTTCTAATGTCTTCTGAAATCTACAGTCTCCTCTTCCATCTTGTTCCCTCTTTTCTTCTTTCAATGTGTTCATTGCAGAAAACAGTTTGATGTCCTACAGAACGTACCACAGTCAGGATTTCACTGATTACATCACAAAACACCTGTGAACTGGGGCTTTGATTTAGACTTTTCACTAGAATTCTATTTAACCATTTAAAAAACAAACTGCTTTATTGATGGTACTATGTATTTTCGATAGGAGGTTTCAGCAGTCAGCTATGCCTTATAGATTGCTCGTCTGGCTACTCCCTCATTGATAGACTATCACTGAAGTGGCTCTTTTCATCTATTAGCTGGATCACATCTGATAACTCCAAAATCCACCTTGGTGGATTGAAAATGGCACCTGGACATGTTTGCGTTTAAGAAAAAATGGCAGAGGGGCACCTGGGTGACTCAGTCGGTTAAGCGTCTTGACTCTTGATTTTGGTTCACGTCATGATCTCAGTTTGTGAGATGGAGCCCCAAGTTGGGCTCTGCCCTGACAGTGCAGAGCCTGCTTGGGATTCTCTCTCTCCCTCTCTCTCTGCCCCTCCCCTGCTCAAGTGTGTGCATGCTCGCTTGCTCGCTCTCTCTCTCTCTCTCTCAAAATAAACAAATAAACATTTATTTTAAAAAAAGAAAAAGAAAATGGCAGAAAGAGAAAGGTCCCTCTGACCCTTCACCCACCATTCTCTCCTAAAACAGGTCAGAAAATCCTCAGGTAAGTGGTGGCCTCTCTGTACCCAGAGAAAAAGAGTGTCCTTATTTCTAAAGAGAAAAGGATGCCCAGAAAAATCACAAGGAACAGGCGTTGCTGAAGTTTTCCTCAGTTTCCTACACTGATTTCATACAACCTATCATTTCTACAGGACTGTCCACTCTTACCAAACCTAACATAAAAATACTCAGCTCCACCTTTTGCTTCAGGTCTTTGTTTCCTTAGGAAGGCTCCTGTGGTACATAAAACTTATGCTAAATAAATGTGGATGCTTCTGTCCTGTTAATCTGTCTCTGTCAGTGCAATTTTCAGACTCAGCCAGGGACCCCCAAGGGGTTTAGGAGAACTTTTCCTCCCTGAGACCTCTAACAAGAGAACTTTCCCTCATCAACTATTTGGTTACCTAGAGGTATAGTACTCTTAATATAAAATTGAGCTTTTAATTTTGCCTATGATTATGTGAACATTTTGCTTTGTGCCAAAGTTTAAACCGTGACTTGTATGCAAAGAAATTTTGCTTCTTCCCTTCTCCCATTCAACCTGTTTTCTCCCCCATAGAGAGCCTTCACATCTTTTCAGCCTTATGTTTTATCTTTTTACATTTCATACAGGAAAATATAAATGCATAGTTATATTCTTTTTCTTGGAATATCAATAGGAAAATACACATTTTTCTCCATCTTTATGTTATCACATTATCTCATAGAATTCCTACCATGTTATATAGAGAATAAGAGGAAAACTTTTCTTCTTCCAATTTGGTCTCAGTGGCTTGGAGCCTCAAGTTAACTGATTTATAGACAGATTAAGAGGAGAAAAGGCAATGTTGCTTTTTTTCTTTTTTTAAGGTTTGTATATTTTTGAGAGAGAGAGAGAGAGAGCGAGCATGTGTGGGAGAAGGGCATAGACAGAGGGAGACACAGAATCTGAAGCAGGCTGAAGGCTCTGGGCTGTCAGCACAGAGCCTGATACGGGGCTCAAACTCACAAACCATGAGATCATGACCTGAGCCAAAGTCGGACAACCGACTGAGCCACCCAGGCGTCCCAAGACAATGTTGCTTCAAGTGTACACCCAAGAGTCCTCATATGCCAAACTTAACAAATGAGAAAGAGGGTAGTTTAGGGTTTCAGTGGGAAGGTACGGAAGGTTCTACTGGGTTTCTTGCTGTTAATGGAAATGGGCATTCTATCTCCTTGGCAGAATTCACAGGAAACTCCTCAGATGGAGGTTGATGGCAGCTGTTTGGAGATTCTACTTTTCTCAGATAAAGAAAGTTCGTATAAGATTTCATTCTGCATCTCCTTTATCTCAAATGCTTTCACTTTAAAATAATCTTGATACTAATTTTGAAGTCCTGGGTGAGTTCTGTCAGGGAGGAAAATTTTTATCTACGCTTCAAGACTCTTCTGGCTGGATATGAGATAGATTCACAGGAGAAAATCAAACAAAAGTTCAATAACATGCATTCCTCCAGGGGCACCCGGGTGGCTCAGTCAGTTAAGCATCTGACTTCAGCTCGGGTCATGATCTCACGGTCCATGGGTTCGAGCCCTGTGTTGGACTCTGTGCTGACAGCTCAGAGCCTAGAGCCTGCTTCGAATTCTGTATCTCCCTCTCTCTCTGCCTCTCCCCCACTCATGCTCTATCTCTGTCTCTCAAAAATGAATAAACATTAAAAAAAAAACTAATAACATGCATTCCTCTGTGTACATGGGAAAGACCTAGGAAAATGGAGTAACTCCCAAATGGCCAAAGCCATCACCTTGTATACCAGCTTTAGCTAAAGACAAAAGATGTTGGGGGCAAAGAGGTCCACAATGGGAGGTAGCAGGAAGAGCACAGTAAACAAGAGTAAAGCTGTTACGCAGATTGAAGTCCATGCCTTTTCCATTGATAACAGTTTCTAGAGATTTGGAGTCATCTCCCTCTTCCTGGTACTGAGAGAGACATCCTTGCAAATAGAGCTTTCCCTTACAAATGTGAATGTCTCCTACAAAAGAACGAGTTCTCCTTTTCCATAGTTTTTCTTGTGTTTGCAGTTTCTTAAATATAAGCAGCCTAAAATAATTATTATGCCAAAGAGATATATTTTGGGGTGGCCAATTTTGCTTTCCTGCAGTCTCAAGGGTTTTTCTTCGTTCCATTTCATAAATTCTTACTATTACACCGTATACATGTAACATAAAGTCATTCAACTGGTTCTCCAATGACTGAGGCTTAAATTGTGTCTTTCTTATTGTATTAAAACAGTGATATAAAGAATAACCTTGTGCATAAAACTTTTTGCATTTTTTTCCCAAATGTACATCTAGTTCAGCCTGCTGAAAGTGATATTTGGTTTATAAATGCATATGCAGTTTTACTAGATATCGTCAAATACACCCCACAATCAGTACACCATCTTGCTTTCTCACCAGCATTCCATGAGAGTGTGTATTTTTCCTTTGTCTCACCAAAAGAGTGTGTTGTCAAACTTTCGGACTTTTCTAACCTGATACATGAGAAGTAGTATCTCAAGACAGTTTTGATTTGTATGTGTTTTATTGAAAGGTTGAACATCTTTTCATGCAGTTCAGCGTGCGTGGTTCCTTGTGTGTACGGATTGCCTTTTCATGACTCTAGCCCATCTTCCTACGGGCTTATAAATATTTTCATCTTTACTTTATGAAGCTCGACTTTTAAATGGCTTCGCTACCTACTTTAACATTTTTATGTTAAAAATAGCAACAGTTCTTCTGTAACATAATGGCAAAGATTCTCTCCTTGACCAGATTCTCCGGATTCCCCTGACCTTTTCATTAGGCCCACTTCTGTGCTCCTCTCTGCGTTGTCCAATTTTAGCAAGAGTCTTGATAAGTCAGTTTAACCAGAATCCCCATCCTTCCTATCTGACCACCCTGGATATCTGATAGGGTTCTCATAGAGTTCCCCAACCTCCACCATCTCTCAGGGGATGTCTGATCACCCTAACTTGCCTTCAGCGAACATCCTATGAGGTCGGTTGAGCCAGAATCTTCTTACCTTTTAGTAATGTTTAATGTTTCCTTTTAGTAATTTTCTATCCACTCACCTCCACCTTTCTCCTTGGCTATAAACCCTCACTTCCCAATGCTGTATTCAAAGTTGAATTTAACCTCTCTCCCCCGTTGCAAGACCCCATGCCGTGGTACCTACCCCTACTGCTATGCCATCCCCCTTGAATAAAGTCTGCCTTCCCAACTTCAACAAGTTCATAAATATTTTTTCTTTAACAGTCACGCATATTTTCCTCAGTTTGTTATTTATCTTTTTAATTTGCTTTTGAATTTGCTGGTATGCAAAACTGTAACGTTTGTCTAATGAGGTTTTATCAATCTTTTCACCTAATGCTTCTGAATTTTGTGTCATGATTAACAACGTTAAATAGGAATTTACTTAGATGTATGTCTAGTACTTTGCATAATTTATTTTTTCAACATTTAAATGTCTGATTAAATTAGAATTTGTCCTGATGCATGTATGATGTGAGGAACCAGTTCTGCGCTTCTTTCCAATACTGTTAACCAGTTATCCTAACAACACTTATAAAAAATCCATCATTTCACCCCCAGATTGAGATATCACCTTTAATCTGCATGAAATTTATCTATGCCACAGATCTAGTTTGGATATTCTCCTCTATCCATTGTATTCCATTCATGGGCCAGTGTTTATTTTACATATGGAAATTTTTAAAAATATTTTAATATCTGATAGGATAATGCCTCATTCCCCTTATCATTTTTCTTTTTCAGGATTTTTCTGGCTCTTCATGCTGACTTTTTCCTTCAAATGAACTTTAAAATCAAGCTACCTAGCTTCAGAAAACAAAAGTTTGATAATATTGTTTTGGTGTTGTATTACATGTCTAAATTCAAATATAGAGAATTGACATGTTATAGTGTTGAATCTTTATATCTTAGAGTATGCTTTCCTTTCCATATACTCAAGTTTAATTTTATGCTGCTCAGAAGTATTTTATAGTTATCATTAGGTTTTTCCAGGTAAATTTCGTATTAACATTTAGTTTGGCAATTTTCCTCTCATAACTTGCCTTTTCTATTCCATTTTATCCTCTATGTGATTTTTGTTTGCTTTTATATGTTATGGAACTTTATTGTATGTTAATTTAAAATGTGTTATTTTATTTTTTTAATGTTTATTTATTGTTAAGGGAGAGACAGAGCACAAGTGGGGAAGAGGCAGAGAGAGAGGGAGGCACAGAATCTGAAGCAGGCTCCAGGCTCTGAGATGTCAGCACAGAGCCCAACGTGAGGCTCGAACTTGTGAACCACGAGATCATGACCTGAGCCAAAGCCGACACTTAACTGACAGAGCCACCCAGGCACCCCTAAAATGTGTTACTTTAAATTCTTATTTTTTTTAGTTTTTTAAATTAATTCTTTAAGATTCTCCATGTATGTAATCATATTATCTGCAAATAGAAATACTTTTATCTTTTGCTCTCCAAGTTTTATGCATTTAACACATCTTCCCACTGTTAGCAGGAAAACATTTAGTTTTTAGATAAAGAGGAAGTATATTTATATAATATATAATCATAAATGTATGATTATGTTAATAAGTATTCATTATTCCTATTTTGTGTGAGTGTGCTTGACATAAATGCACGCTGAATTTTTGTAAATAACTTGCTGCATTTTTAGAGTTGATTATATAATTTTTCTCCTCGTACTATTAGTGTGTGGCTGACTATTAAAAACAACTTTTCATTTCTGGAATAAACTCCACTGAGTCCATACATTATTTTTAAAGTGTCATTAAGTTAACTCTCTAACATTTTATTTAAGACTTCTGCATTGAAATTCAAGAATTAGATTGCATTGTTGTTAACTATATTGGTACATCATTTAATTAATTTTATCTTTAGTTTATAAACTAAGTTTGCAAGTATTCCTTCTACTACTATATTTTGGTGTAGTTTAAGAAATAATAAGATTATTTGATTTTTAAAGAACTATTAGAATTCTAATGTGAACCTATTTAGATTTGCAATAGTATTACTCCAGGAGAGAAACCCATGCATCAATGATCAATTGATTCTTGACAAGGGTGTCAGGAAAATTCAATGAAGAAAGAATAGTGTTTTCAACAAATGGTGCTGATATGATTAGATGTCCCACAAAAAGGAATGAAGTTGAATCCTTAACTCACATCATATACAAAAATTAACTAGAAATGAAGCAAAGACCAAAATGTAATAGCTCAAAATATGAAACTCTGAGAAGACAGAATGGAAGAAAGTATGTGACAATCATATACTTGATAAGGGACTTTTAACTAAAATATATAAAGAACTTTCAAAACTCAACAAAAGACAACCCAATTACACAATGAGCATAGGTTTTAAGTAGGTATTTTTCTGAAGAAGATACACAAATGATGAATAGCCCATGAAAAGATACTCAACATCATTTGTCTTCAGGGAAACAAAAGCAGAATAAGGCAACACTTTACGCCCACTAGGATGGCTGTAATCAAAAAGTCAGGCAATAACAAGGGTTGGTGAAGATGCATAGAAACTGGAATCCTCCTAGCCTGACATGAAGGATTTTTTATAAGTATTGTTAGGATAACTGAGGAGCACTATTGAAAAACAAGGTAGAACTGATTCCTCATATTATACATTAGGACAAATTCTAACCCTCATTGCAGTAGGAATGTAAGATCATACACACACTGTGGAAAATAACCTGTAAATTCTTCAAAAAGTTACACAGCATTATCATTGGACCCAGCAATTATACTCCTAGAATTGAGACATACGAAAACATAAAAACCTGTACATAAATGTTCACAGTAGCATTATTCATAATAGCTAAGAGGTGGAAACAACACAAATGTCTATCGAATAAAGAATGGATAAGCAAAGTTGGTACATCCAATACAACAGAATATTATTCTTCCACAAAAAGGAATGAAGTACTGATATATGTTACAACATGAATGAACCATGAAAACGTTATGCTAAGTCAAAGAAGCCAGTCACAAAAGACCATGTATTATATGATTTCATTCATATGAAATGTCCAGAATAGAGAAAAGCATGGAGACCAAAGCAGATTAGTGCTTTTGTAGAGCTGGGGCAGGGAGAGAAAGTGGGAGCTGAGAGATGAAAGCTAAAGTGTTTGGAGTTTCTTTTTGAGGGGATAAAAGTGCATTACAATTGACTGTAGTGATGATTATATACATCCATAAATATACTTAAAACCACTGAATTGTATACTTTAAATGCTTGGATTGTATGCTGCATGAATTATATTCCAGTCAAGTTGTTATACCCAAATTTGCATTTTCACTATATTTATAGTTCAGACATTTCAATTATATATTTTTCTCAAATGCTTGCTGCCATGTTATTTTGACTGAAATTTAATAGATATTTTACATGTTCGGAAAACTGTTACCATGACTTATATCATCTTGCTAGATGCTTAAAATGGCATGTTTTTTTGTTTTTATTTTTGTTTTGCTGATAATGAGCTTCATAAGAATTGTTTGAGTTTTCTTGGTCAATATAGTATTCTGTACCTGTGATCTTCACTGTTTCTATATCGAAAGTACTAAATCAGAGGAATTCAGACCACTTTTCACCTTTATCTGATGAGACTAAACAATATTTAATTAATTTCTACAGTTATTAATAACTATTTTGCTGTATACACAAATGCTTGATTTCGTCAAAAACTTAAAGAATGTAAAGGAATGAAACTGGATCACTTTCCTACACCATACACAATAATAAGCTCAAAGTGGATTAAAGACCTACATGTAAGACCTGAAACCATAAGAATTCTAGAAGAGAGCATTGGCAGTAATTTATCTGACATTGGCCATAGCAACCTTTTTCTAGATAGGTAACAAAACCAAAGGCAAAGGAAACAAAACCAAAAACAAACAACTGGGACTACATCAAAATAAAAGGTTCTGCACAGCAAAGGAAACAATCAACAAAACTAAAAGACAACCTTCTGAATGGGAAAAGATCTTTGCAAATGACACATCTGATAAAGGGTTAGTATCAAAAATACATAAAGAACTCATACAACTCAACACTCAAAAAACAAATAATCCAATTAAAAAATGGGCAGAAGACATGAACAGACATTTCTCCAAAGAAGACAATCCAGATGGCCAACAGACACGTGAAAAGATGCTCATCATCACTCATCATCAGGGAACTGTAAACCAAAACCACAGTGAGATATCACCTCACATGGGTCAGAATTGCTAAAATCAACAACATAAGAAACAAGTGTTGGTGAGGATGTGGAGGAAAAGGGACTCTTGTACACTGTCAGTGGGAATGCAAATTGGTACAACCACTGTGGAAAACAGTATGGAAGTGCCTCAAAAAATTAAAAACAGAATTGCTATACAATCCAATAATTCCATTTCTGAGTATTTACATAAAGAAAATGAAAACTCTAATTCAAAAAGATATATGTACCCCTATGGTTTTTACAGCATTATTTACAATATTCAAATTAGGGAGGCAACCCAAGTGTCCATCACATACACATACAATGGAATATTATTCAGCCACAAAAAACAATGAAATCTTGCCATATGCAACAACATGGATGAATGTACAGAGTATAATGGTAAGTGAAATAAGTCAGTCAGAGAAGACAAATGCTATATGATTTCACTCATATGGAATTTAAGAAACAAAACAAATGAAGTAAAAAAGAGACAAACCAAAAAAAATTTTTTTTAAAAAGACTCAACTATAGAGAACAAACGGATGGTTACCAGAGGGGAGCTCAGTGAGGAAATCGGTAAAATAAGTGATAGGGACTGAGAGTACACTTGTCATGGATTAGCACTGAGTAATATACAGAATTGCTGAATCATTATATTGTAAACCTGAAATCAATATGGAATTAATACTGGAATTAAAATTTAAAAATTAAATTATTTGTTTCCCAAGATGTCCTTTACCTCAGGCAGGTCAAAGGCTATATATCCATACATTTCACTGTGGTTTTTAACTAGCTACAAAGTGCCTCATTAGTATTGTCCCATTGAGTGCATTTATCTTGATCATGTCTTGGGAAAACAAGGAACTTACTGTCTTTGCCTTTGAACACAGTAAGACCTCTTACTGGATGGATGGATGATAGACAGATAGATACATAGAAGCTTGGTAGGATGGTATAGTCTTATCAGTAATAGGCAGACATTCAGCTTCTGGCTTTTGTTTCCTTTTCTCAAGCCCCTTTGTAATGGCAGAAACGTCAACTTCCCGGGTAAATCCACTCGTTCTCTCAAGAGTTATTGTATTCAGGCTTTGTAAGTGTCGATGATATGATGAACTCTGCAAATTCCTCTTTTTTCTTACCTAGAGTTCCATGTAACTATAGAAAACCATAAAAAGTTTCACTTACGTTAGCCGAGGGTCTGAAAAGATGAAAATATGTGTGGTCACAGTAGGCACTGTGAATTTAACCTTGGCTTCTTCACAGAGGGCCACAGGAAATTCAACCACAAAAGATGGATCAAGTTTAAGGTGCACCTACAGTCGCAGATTCCTGCAGGTTCTCCTCTCCTATGAAAACAGAAATTCCTAATGAGAAAGTCAGTCTCCTTGTGTCTTCCTCTGGTCTTGCTGCAGTACCTTGAGAACCTAAGTCGTGCTGTTTGCACGCATGAGTGGGAACAGGCAGGCTGGTAGTGAGCAGGGGAGAAACAGCTAAAGAACTTATCACTGCAGGCTCCTAGCCCCTCTCTGCAGCCTTACCTCCTTACCTTAACCTTTCCGCTACCCTCGCTAGAAGGCCTCTGCACCATGACCAAAAGCAGCCATGATATTTAAGAAAAGTACTCCTCCCTAAGTACCTCCAGTACTTCTACCTCTCTCTTGAATCTTTCTGTAATCTACTGATATGCTCAGAATGGTCATCAACAGAAATGAATAGCTAGAGGTAACACATGATTGCTGATATTCCAGAGAAAGGGTTAGAAGCATGGACACTGACTATTCCAAAATGGATAAGCTGACTCTTCCATCTCATCCTTCTTGTAGCCATTATCATCATTTCCAGCCAGAAAAGTATCATTTTTTTAAAAAAAATGTAATGTTTTTATTTATTTTTGAGAAAGAGAGAGAGACTGAGTGTGAGCAGGGGAGGGGCAGAGAGAGAGCAGGAGACACAGAATCTGCAGCAGGCTCCGGGCTCTGAGCTGTCAGCACAGAGCTCAGTGCGGGGCTCGAACTCATGAACCACGAGATCATGACCTGAGCCGAAGTCGGACCCTTAACCAACTGAGCCACCTAGGCGCGCCAGAAGAGTATCCCTTTTAAGGTAAAATCTAACATGTTCTGGACACAGGCCAACTCTGTATGCAACAGTTTGTGGACAGGTATATAAACCATCCATGAGACAAGGCAAGAGAGCTGAATGTTGAATCCCAAAGAGTCCTATTAGGCCAAATACTCATTTCTGTTAAGGTCACATAGTATTTAAATTGGTATTCTTGTAGCAATAGCAATTCAAACACCTAACATTTATTAGGAGACCAAAGTATTGTATTCCTATCTATTACCTCTAAAAATAAAATAAAGTAATATCAGACATCATTAACTGAGAATAAAAATTTTATTCTGGAATAGTTTGAATTTTACATCTGGTTGTAACATTGGGAATAGGTTGGTGAGCAAACAGGTAACACAGAAGTATCTGTATTTTTTTTTATTTTTTACTTTTCTTGATTTGCAGATCTCTGCCTGGATTTCATACACTACTCCCTAGAGAGACATTATGGAAAAACCATGAAAGCCACCTACTTGAAATTTAACACTTGCAAACAGTGTCTGATCCAGAAGGTCACCATCTGCAATTAAATATCATTTTAAAAGCCCAGAGGAAATGAAATGCTAAGTGTGACATTCTTTGGATCATGCCTCCAGTTTATTAAATTGTAGGAAATAAACATTCTCATTTTCCATTCATTTTTAGTTACCCTTCTTTTTAAAGCTGCAAGAGTAATATACTAGTGGTATTTTTGGGACCAAAGGTTTTCTTTCTTAATATCTTTATTTGGAAAGCTTGGATCTGCCTCCTTCTCACCTAGACGTGCAGTGACTATGTAAAGGATGGAAAATAATGGATAAAAGAAGGATATTGAATTCATGGTACAGGGATAACTATTCATATTGTAAAATATGAAATTATATTGCACACAAATGTAAATATCTAAATGGTAATAGTAAAATCTACACAATTTTTAAAGAAAAATATATATGAGATTCAGATTAAGTTATTTTAAAAAGATTTCTTTAAAAATTAAATCTCAATTTTTTTCTTTTGGTTCTGGTCATGGTAAATTATACAGTTCCTCCTCAGACTGCAAGCTATTGTAAAATGTACAAAATGTGTAATGAAACTGTTTGAAGGCATATTTCCTATCTTGCTAGTATAAGAAACAGAGGTCAGACTTGGGGGATGAAGTGGTGGCTAGAGTTTCTGGGACAGGATATAAGATACTGAGGAAATAATACAGTGAAAGAGCCTCATAAATCTGATAGGGATAGCCTTGAGTTGTTGACCAAACATTTATATGTGTCCAAAGCAGGATTCTATGAAGCCTAGCATAGAAGGTCTTCTGCAGAAGAGGTAAGCAGAAATTCCCAAAAAACACAGGCCATATACTTTGAAATTGTAACCAAGCATAGTGGAGAGATCAGAATGAGCATTTAGTTAAGATCCCAGAAAGTCCAGTGTTTAACAGAAGAGGGATTTTGGCCCAAGAATAAGGATAAGGAATACTCTAGACTTACTCTTATATAACCTAAAACCAAGCCTCGACAAGATCAAGGTAGGTCAGCAGTAAAGCAACTGTCTTCCAGACTAAAATTCAATATTCTTTAAAGGAAATGAACAAAATGAGGCTCTGAACAATGTAGCATTGACAACGTCTAGTGTGTGATCAATAACTAGTGCACATATGAAGAGTTGGATAATGTGACCCACAGGCAAAAGGAGAAATAATAGTAAACAGAAAATCTGGGGATGACAGAGAGATTATAATTAGCATGTCGGGATTTATGATCAAAGACTTAAGGCAAAAGATGGAGAAAATGATTGAACTGAACAAAGAAGCAAATGTTTTGTTAATCATACTGACAAACCAGTGTGTAAGGAAACAAAAATCAAAAATAGAAACTACCAGCATGTGGAATAAAAGAAGGAATTTTACTACAGATGCTGAAGATGCTGTAAAGGCAATAGCAAATATTATGAAACCCTTGGGCCATCAAATTTCATAACTTACATGAAATGCCAAATTCATTAAAAGATTGTATTAAAATTGACATAATATGATATATATAAAATCTACACAACGATATCTTTATTAAACAAATTGAACTTGACATTAATATCTTCTTAAAAATAGAACTACCCTTCTGGTTTTATCTACCATATGTAAAGGGCTTAGAAGTTGTTATTCCTACTCTTAAGCTCAATAAAACCTAAGCAAACAATATCAGTGACTATTCTTATAATTATTGTAGAACTGAGGTCACAGAACACACCATCACCCCACAATCTGAAGAGATAGACAAAAACAGAACCAAAGCTAGTATCAGCCTGCTAGATGTAGAAGCCAGTGGAGTCCTAAATGGGTGAGAACACTAAAACAGTGTTGACAAATGGCTGGAGACTGAGATTAGACTACTGTAAAGGTAGAAACTCTTAGAAACCATAGTCTACATGTTCATGTTCAAAACGTTCAAACCACATGTTCATGGGTTTCACCTATAGGTTCTCATAATGAAAAAGAAAGAAAAACTCTTGTTTTCCGGCAAGGGGAGGGGAAAAGTAACCATTTAAAAATATGTATGCCCAGAGCATTCTTCATAACAAGGACCAGCTCTCCAATGGAAATATTTGACTTTGTAAGAGTCTTATCTGATGTGAGAGAAGGGAAATTACCCAATGTCAACCCCTTCTAGCCTTTTTGTCTCACCTAAGGCAGGGAGTGGGGATAACTGAGAAGCACTTACGAAGACCACAGCACAGGGATACAGACTAAATAAAACACTGAGACTTAATCACAGCATTACAGAATGCTTCTCCTCCTCCCACACCTTACCACTTACCCACTTACCCACTTAAACACTTTCATGGGTTTTACCAAAGATAACCCTACTAGGTATCAATCTAACACATAAATGTAGGATCTATATGCATAAAATTAAAAATTAATGAAAAAATCATATAAATGAAGAAATATCCCATATTCATAGAATGGAAGACTCAGACATATTACGACATCAGTTCCTACAAATTTGATCTATAAAGTCAATGCAATCCCAATCAAACTCCTGGCAAACTACTTTGTGAATATCAACAAACGGACACAAACATTTATAGGAAAAGACAAAAGTCCCAGAATAGCCAAAATAATATTGAAGAACAAAGTCAGAGGAGGACTAGCACTACATGACTTCAAGACTTCATACAAATCAAGACAGCATGGTATTGGTAAAAGAATATACACATCAAACAGTGGAAGAAAACAGATTCCAGAAAATTGACTCACACAGATATAGTCAACTGATATTTGATAAAGGAGCAAAGCCAATTGAATGGAGAAAAAATAGCCTTTTCAATAAACGTTGTTGGAACAATTGGACATCCTTCTCCAAAAAAAACGGGAAAAAAATATATACATATGTATATATACATGTGTGTATGTGTGTGTGTATATATATATATATATATATACACATTGTATATGTGTGTGTGTATAAAATCAACTCAAAATAGATCTTAGACCTAAATGTTAAATGCAAAACTATAAAACATAGGAGAAAACATAGAAGAAAATCAAGCTGACCTTAGGTTTGGCAATGAGTTTTTAGAGAGAACACCAAAAGCATGAGCATGATCCAAGAAAGAAAAAATTGATAAGATGGACTTTATTACAATAAAACCCCCTTGCTCTGTGAAATACATTTTTAAGATTATTGGGGGGGGGGAGCCTTAGGCAAGGAGAAAATATTTGAAAGACATATATCTAAAAAAGAACTTGCATTCAAAATATAATAAGTGATCTTAAATTTCAACAAGAGGACGTAAAACAAAATTCTTAAGTGGGCAAAATACATGAACAAATACATCACGGAAGAAGATATACAGGTGGCATATAAGCATATGAAAAGACCCTTGCTGTCATTTATCATCAGGAAATTGCAAATTCAAGTAACAATGAATAGCACCACACAAGTATCAGAATGGCTAAAATTAAAAAAAAACAAAACTGGCACATGTTAGAGTATGGAGCAACAGGAACTCTAAGTCACTGATATTGCAAATGCAAACAGGACAGCCACATTGGAAGACAATTTGGAAGGTTTTACAAAGCTAATTATGGTTTTAGCATATGATCCAGCAAGGATCACAGCACATGCCCCTTGGTGTTTCTACAGTCAGTTTGAAAATTCATGTCGTCACAAAAACTGACACGTGTTTACAGCAGTGTTCTCCATACTCACCAAAAACCAGAGTCGACAAGATGTTCTTCAATAAATTCATGACTAAATAAATGGTGATCCATCCACACGATGGAATATTATTTCGCAACAAAAAGAAATGACCTATCAAACCATGAAAAGACCCAGATGCACACTGCTAAGTGACAGAAGCCATTGAAGGTGTTGTTAGTTATATGATTCCAATTATATGACATTCTAGAAAAGGTAAAACTGTAGACACAACAAAATGGTGAGTGGTTTCCGAGAATTCAGGGGAAGGCAGAGGTAAATAAGTGAAGCACAGGGTGTTTTTTAGGGCAATAACGTTATTCTTTATGTTATTGCAATGGTAGATCCAAGACATGCATTTGACAATATCCATGGAACTTTACAGTGCAAAGAACAAACCTGGATGTATACTAATAAAAAAGAATAATTCTGGAGATGGGGAGATCCCAGGAAAAAAATGCAGACTGTGACAGGAAAGAGAATCTGTGTCACAAAATGTATGCAATAAACTCACTGAAAGGGAATTTCAGGAAATGTGTCCAAGTCATTTTGGAAATAAATGGAGTCTGTAAGATTAAAGGCAAAAGGAACTATCTACATTAGTTGATGTGGTTGTTTCCCAGGGCGGGTGCAGATTAACCATTCTGATTCTGCTTTTCACACTTTCTAGAATGGAATAGCTAAGTGGATGGATGGCAAAAAGTGGGGGCCAGATTTCTTACTATTATAGGGGGTGATTACAGCTAAGCAAGGGGAAGAGAAGAGAATCATCTATTCAGTAATTAATTAAAGTTGGAGACGTCTTGACCAACTCACGTTTAACTGAAAGAATATACACAAGTTAGTTTTTGTTCTGCCAACTGAGTTGACCTAAAAACAAACAACAACAACAACAACAAAACAAAATCAACACCCCAGCAGCAAATAGGTGCTGAGCACAAAGAAACTGATTTCTAACATGATTCCCTAAAGGACCTTCTAGAAACCACTGATTCTAAGCCTGGGGCAAAAAATACACAGGATGAGCCCGAAGCATCATTTCCCGTTGTCCATATCTTCATTTAGCTTTTTTCTGAATCTTTAAAATAGTTGTTTCAAAGTCTTTGTCTATTAAGCCCAACATCTGGACTTCCTCAGAGATGTTTTCTGCCCCTTTGTTCCTTTGAATGGGTCAGAGCTTCCTGTTTCTGTCTGTGCCGTGTGATTTTTCTTTTTTTTGAAAATGAGCCATTTTAATCTCATCATGTGCTAACTCTGGAAATCAGCTTCTCCGGGTTTGCTGTCTTTTTGATTGTTGAAGGGTGTCTCTGAGCTGGGGATTAGCCTGAGGTGAAAGCCTAAGATCATTCCACATCTTTTCTGCTTCCTTCCATGGACATGAATAGGAGCTTCCTAAATGACCTCATTTATGTGGCTGCTTTGAAATGTCCTAATCCTTAGGACACCTGGGTGGCTCAGTCAGTTGAGCGTCCGACTTCAGCTCAGGTCATGGTCTCACGGTTCGTGAGTTCGAGCCCTGTACTGGGATCACTGCCGTCCATGCAGAGCCCTCTTTAGATCCTCTGCCCCTCTCTCTCCGCCCCTTCCCTGCTTGTGTGCTCGCTCTCTCTCTCTCTCTCTCTCTCTCTCTCTCAAAAGTAAACATTAAAAAAAGAAAAGAAATGCCCTAATCCTTAAAATGTCTGACTCCCAAAAGGTGAAAAAAGGATAAATATTAAAAAAAAAAAAAGAGGTACTGTTCTTTTAAATTCCCTGGAGGGCATCTGGGGCAGCAGGGGTTGAGACAATGCCAGCCAGCCTGCGGGCCCAAACCCGAGTGATCAAAAGCAGCAAGCAGTATTCAGAACACAGAGTCCCGATATCCGGAGGACAAGGTGCTTATTGCCCACCTTGGCTCCAGCAAGCCACGCCAGGAACGGCCTCAGCTGCCTGCCATGAGGCTCGGGGCTGGCGGGTGGGTACCACCGCTACCACACAAGAGGCTGAAATTGACTGTAATCAACTTGCAATTTACTAGTCAAGCTTTCTCCCGAAAGCTGCAGGCATTCAAATAGACTCCAGATATCCATAATCATTACTTCAGACACTTTCTCTCAGAACAATTGTTTTGTAATTGAGGAGACAGATTCCTAGTGCTTCCCACTCAGTCATCTTCCCTGATGTCACCCCAAAACAAGATTCGAAGCAGTGTTAGAATGATTTTGCGAGGATTATCAAATATAAAACGAATAGAATATCGTGATCCAGAGGCTAAACAGAAGGATTAAAGGGTGGCCCGATATAAAATCTCTTTTCTGGCTTCCTCCACATTATTAGTGAGGAACAATTAGAACTCAGTAGAGTGATATTTTCTCCTACCTAATGATTTTCCTCATCATCCGAGTTGGTGTTAACATCAAGCCCCATTGCCCAGTCATTGTCCAACATTGAGTTTCAATTTGAAATTAATTGTCCGTATACCTTGGCTTGGTGTGCTGCATTTCTCTTTTTACTGATGTGTGTACATTCTGCAAAACAGATCTGAGGCAGAGAGACACAAGGGACCCATGCGACAAACTGAATCAAAGCATTAAGAGGATCACTTTTACCATGTCCTTGAGCAGATAAGAAAATCCATCATCTCACTGTTTAGGCTCTCTTACCCCATCATCCTCAACTGGTGAACATAAATCAGAATGATAATCCTAAAGATTAAATATTATATCCTCAAAGAGTAGCCAAATGTATTCTCCTGCCCAGCTGGGGAGATCATGACCACTTGAATTTACCATAGAGTTTATGACTGTCTGGTCATTAGAGCCCAAAGGGAAATCTAAAATCTACTGGAGTGTTAAGAGGAAACATTTAGTTCACCAACACATTTATAAGTCCAGACAATGTATTATTTGCCAGGCTTGAGTTTCTATTTGTGTCATGCTCTCCCTTAGTTCTCCGCTTAGTACAGCTTAATATGTGCATAGAGGTGAAAACCATATTGGGAGAAGAAAAAGGTCAATGATTTTAAAATTGCAAGTCACACCCTAAGGTTAGTGATTTTTCAGAAAAACCTTTTGGAATGAATGACATAGAATGGAATGGAAAGGAATGCAGTGCAGAAGAGAAAAGAATAAAATAAGCAGATATCAAATGCAAAAAGTGCTGCTTCCCAACACTTCCTGAAATGACTTTAGATATAAATAGGTATCCTGAATTACAGTGTAAAATTAATATCTTATTGGGAATCATGATCCAAAAATTTGAAATTCACTGTTTCTAAAACACCTAGAGTTTGAGATCCTGTCCAACCATTTGGGGAAGGAAAATTTGTGATGGTTACCAGGCAAATGTGGAAGTATCAGGAAGTCACTATTATTAGAAATGACACAAATAATAATGATATATAATGGTTTGTGCATGAGGCATATGAACTGGCTTTGTAAAACGTTTAACACTACAGTGGATATCACCGCCTCCTTTATCTGGGAAGGGTTTTTGTTATTGTTTGTAGTTTTAAAAAATATAATTAATTATGTTTGGGTCTCCTCCTATAGATTTGCCTATGACCGCGTGTGTTTGAAAGACTACATAGGTGAATACACAGCCAGGTTGGGACACTGGCATTATGCAAATGTGCCAAATGAAACACAGAGCCATAATACATCTTCTTAATATCTGATGGCAGCTTACATGGTTTTGCCTGCTGTGAGTATAAATGCTTGATTTCAATTGTCAGGGAAGAACTGTCCATTTCAGAAATCTATGGAGGATGTGTAGTTATAATTTGAGATTTAAGCTGACGGAAGATTTATTCAGAGCATTTGAGCCCTTGCTTTGGAAGAAAAGCATAAAATTTAACAGGCACAGTGACGTCGGAGGACATGAGACGTGTCCCAGGGTCTATAGTCACTGGCTCTCACTCAGGAACTGTTCCTTGCCCTAATCTGAGGGCTCGGAGAATAGCCTTTCTTCTGTAAGGGCTGTACCTACTCAAAAATGTTTGTCGCTGCTCTTTCTGGCTCACAGCAGCATATCTGAATCTGGCTTCATGCTCTCAGGACTCAGAACAGAGATCTCTCAGCCCTTGCCTGTTTCAGGATTACACACTGATGACCCGCTGTAACCACACTCATCATCTTCAACTCTTCCGGGCTGCCATCTCTCTGGTCTAAGATCAGTCAGTGTACGGAGGCTCATTGACCAGTGAGATGATGTGTTAAAGTGCATTTGGTGGGAAGAGTCTTTTTGGACTTGGAGCGTGAGGAAAAAAAACATTAGTTGAGTACAAATACGTGGATCTCATCGCCCTTTCCACTAGGTGAAATTTCAGATAGCCACCTTGAAATAGCCACCTTCGTATCACTCCATGCTCAGTACTGTTTGAGGCCACATGACACACATGGGTGTTTTTTTTTTTTTTTATGATTTATTCAAGCACTGGGAGAGGTCTGGGAGATGGCAGACAATCATCATGGAGAGCTGGGAAAGGGCTGGGAAGACAGGGGATGGGACAGGAAACGCAAATTACAACAACCTCTGGCTTCACTTTGAGCCACTACCTTAACGGACGCATCCTATATATACCTAAGGTGCCCACTGTGCCCCAAAGGTGGGTAGTGTAAATGGAATTGACATATGGGATCTCTACGCAAGGAATATGCATTCTACAAGAAGAGATAACACAGATGCATAATGTTCCAAAGAGGTGGATTGAAGACGATATACCAGTGAGGGTATCTGCCAGTTACGGGTTGGCTTGCACATCCCAGTTCTCACAGCGGCCAAAGAGCAAACCATTTTAGCACCTAAGAGCAGAAAATATTTAACTATTTTTAAGTGAGACGATTTATTTCCGTTAGAAAGGAAGGGAGGTGAGAGATTAAATTTATCAATTTTCCCATGAAGCCAAACTACTAGGAAATTAATTGAAGGAGGGCAAGATGGCCTCTTAAAACACATACCTTTGCAGGGGTCAATTCACCACTAGAAAGTAGAATTATCAGTCACTGGGGCTTCATTAACAGGGACCTTGGTCCCCCTTTCACGCCATGGTTTCTCAGAGAACAAGAACTTCCAGTAAAATACTGTTGAATGCCCCCAGAATGATCAACCTGATGTCATCCTTTTACCTTTTTTAGGGATCAGGAAACAGCTGATGTGACCAAGAGGTCAGGAAGTAAATATTGGGCAAGAAAACTGGAGTTCTTTCCTGAGCTGAGATGGAATCAGACCCCCTAAAGGTCCCCACTGGGACAAGCTCAGTGCTGTGAAGAAATAGGATGACATTCAAGCAGTGGCCTAAGTGTCTATAGCATAATATGCTGGTGATGGGATGATCAAGGGGTGACACCTTTTTGAGCACTCCTCTGCGTGGCATTTAGCTCCCACTTTGAACGTTTCCAAAGTGTCTCTGAAAAATTACCCATAACCTCCTTAGACTGGAAAAAAAAAATACTCTGCAGTACTAGTAGGGCATTCGAGGTACCTTGGCTGGCTGGGAGAAGTAAGGGCCGAGCCAATGAATGCATCCAGTAGGCAGTGCATGTATAAAAGGAAATGATTTCGGATTAAAAGATTCCCATTATACCCCTTGAACAGTAGACTAACAAGCCTACATGTGTTAAGTCAGGAAGAAAAACCCTATAAAAACTAATCCTTATTTTTTTGTTCCTGAAAAAGGGAAGAATGGAAGTAGCCAAAGGTTTTTCCCTTCTTTGAAACATCTCTGTATAATGGGGTTCATTGTGAAGCATTTCTTTTTTTTTTTTTAATATATAGTTTATTGTCAAGTTGGTTTCCATATAACACCCAGTGCTCTTCCCTACAAGTGCCCTCCTCCATGACCATCACCCCCCTTTCCCTTCCCCCTCCCCCTTCAGCCCTCAGTTTGTTTTCAGTATTCAAGAGTCTCTCATGATTT